>APFE030442698.1:75887-94604 GCA_000404065.3 Pinus taeda | reverse complement strand
AACTATGGAGTGGAGTTGCTAAGAGGCTCGTCCTCCAATGGAGTCGCCAAATAGATGATTACAACCAAAATAGTGTCCAGAATTTTTCTATATTCAAAGCTGGATTTGTGTCGTCTCCCAGGGAGGTTGAGCTTTAGTGTCCTCTCCCTGACAACGGTGCCAATTATGTTATCACTCCAAGAAAATATCCTAGGTTGTAGCTCGGAGATGCCTGGTAACATATAACCTTCAATATTGTTCTTTGAACTATTGGGATGGGTGATGGTTTGGATCAAGCCAGATAACTGCTTCAACTCTGTTTTCACTCCAGACATGCATGAACACCCTCAACTTGACAAGGCTTTAGACCACTAATGCTCAATAGTTATAGATTCAATGGATATATGGAGAATATTGACTATACGAGCAGATGCATACATAAACATATATGAATGGCTAGCTACAAGAAGTAAATGAAACTTGCAAATATAATTTATCAATGCAGAGATAAGATGATAGTTATCTGGCATTAGACATAGAAGAAACATGACTAACCTATTCAATTGAAAATCCAATTTATCAATGCAGAGATAAGATGACAGTTATCTAGCACTAGACACAGAAGAAATCATGAATAGACTTATCTAAATGCAAGCTTAGAATAGAAGAGAAATGGACATTAAACATGTAACAACAAAAGAAGCTTGTATTACTCAAATGAAGATGAGAAGCTGCAAGGAACAGAGTATCTACAGTCTCCAGAAGTTGAACCGTTGTTCCTTCTAACTTTCAGCCATTTATAGGCTTTTACAATGCTCTCAGGTTCTCTAGGGCCTGAGATGTCTTAATCCATCCCCTCTAGCTTCTAACTGCTTGTAGACAAGCATGAGCATAGGGGCACTGTTTCTAACAAACACATAACCAATTCTGGTCACTTCGCTGCTCTGTCAGGTGGCTCGAACATGATGTGATGTTACACAATCATTTTTGTTCATTTGGCTGCATCGTGCTGCAGTTTTTTCCCCTTTCAGGCATGCTTTCCGTTATTCTAGTTCAACAGTCCACCTGCCACAGATACTAACAGAGCCAACCACTTTCCTTTCTAGGTGACCGATGGGAAGCAGGGTATGGGGCATATGGGCCATTGGATGAGATGAATCAATGGTCAGGATGGTGGCCAGGCGATGGAGGGTGAACCAAGCTGATCATGGATGAGGGCCATTTTATCGAGGGAAATGGATGGTGGAGATCAAACACAGGAGGCCTGAAGTCATGGAGGGAGTGGAATAAGTCCAAGCCATCAAATCTCAAATGAGCAGATTGGATGGCTATTGGGCGGCAGAGGTGCTTGGACGATAACGCCCAGGGATGGTTTCATTTGGGCAGAAATGGTTTCTATCGAGTGCTAAGCGATAAAGGTCTGAGACCAACTGATTCCATTCATTGCATGCCACATAGAAGCGAAGGAGAGAGAGGAAACCACCCTTATTAGGCGGGTATCCCTCTCGCTTGTTGCCCATGCGATATGCATGATAGTAGTTAGATCTAGCGGGGGTGA
The DNA here is from genome assembly GCA_000404065.3 of Pinus taeda. Lineage (NCBI taxonomy): Eukaryota > Viridiplantae > Streptophyta > Pinopsida > Pinales > Pinaceae > Pinus > Pinus taeda. The sequence continues at coordinate 93,067 of APFE030442698.1, read as the reverse complement.
TCTAACGATGAAGATTGATCGAGCAGGTCTCGTCAGTCGAGTGGAGTGCGGGTTGTTAGATCGATGAGGAGATTGATGGCAGAGGGGCACGAGGGTATGGGATGTCCTTGAGAAATGTGAAAAGGGCACATATGGGTGGAAAGATAAGGTTTTTAGGGGTTTTTCATGCATTAGTGCATGGGTTAATTTACGTAGGGCCAAGGTGAACGTGGGTTTTGTTAGGATGTGAGGGTTGGGTTAGGATATGAGTGAACGAGAATGGGAGTGAAAGAGAGAGGAAAGTGGGGTGATGGTCCATGTGGGAACCTCCCCATGAGAATAAAACAAACCATTTCCTTCATTTAGCCTTCAAAATAGCAGCGTTGCACCTCAGGGATAACAGGGCCAACTCCATCTACCTCTTCTCACATAATTGGATCCAATACATGACTAAGGCTGTAAAAAGTATCCGACCTAGATACATGGTCCTCCCAAGTATCCGTACATCCCTAGATATAAGATTCAACTTCTACAATACTTAGACTTGTAAAATCTAATAACTTTAAGGGACTTGGCTAGATTTTTCCTTGAAGTGAGGCATTGCTCAGAATTCTTGTTTCACAAGGATACAAATATTATTAAACATCGATCAATCTAATCGTTATACATATCCATAACGAAATTAATACACCACCCATCATGCTTGCTATCATACATTATATCAAGCCAAACTATAGCTAATACTAATATGCAATTTCATATACAACAACACATTACAAAATTATAGAATGGATCCCAAACAAACCATATCAAGTCTACTAGCCTATCATACATTGTACCTACATTTTTCCTTTATCGAGAGGACAATCAATAGTCTCAAGCAAACAAAGCTCCATGGTATTCACAACATATCAAATAGTATAAAGTTACATATTGTAATAGATTAACTGGGCACATTATACAATTCTATATAACCATATAAATATCTCTACAATTCATGAAAATATAAACAAACATAGAGGCATTCAAGCCCCTCATAACCATGAGAACATAGATATAAAGCATCCCCTGATAAAAAAAATAGGAATATGACATTCCTCCAAGAGTTGTGCGACTGCATACACTTTCATAATAGATATAAAGTCTTATTCATCATTTACAATTCAACATGTATGAGAAAATACACTTATCTAATTAACTTAAATTACTGGAAACTAAGGGAGGGACTCCAACTCTCCGCCCAACCATAGGCTAGCTACAACGTAATCCTTCTTTCAAGGTAACCATTCCAAAGCTAAATTCAAAGTCTAAAGAGTTAACTTCTCAAGGGATCAATTTCACAGCCACAAAAATCAATCAAATGAGTGTAACACCCTTCTCCCACATTCACTGAAGTTACCATGCCAACTAGGGTAAACATGAGACAAGGGGCTACTGTGATCGGATTTGACCTCCTATGCAACCTTAAGGAAGTGTAATTGATGGAACATCACATACAACCAACCAACATCATCAACAAAACCCTTAAGAGACAAGTCATCCACTGAGGTAGTTTGTCCTTAGGTCCCACTATTGTTCTGGACAATGTAAGGCTCGGTCATTCTCATGCTATGGGCAAGGGAGCGACCAGAGACCTAAAGTCACTCTCATAGGTCTACCTGCTAATGCCTAGGGTTCAGACTTGCTAGTTTTGTGCCAACGACTCTAGGATTTGAGCCACTTTTTTAGGCCCAGAGCCGAGGTCACTGCCCAAAATGGAAAGAAAACTCATAATTAAGTAAAGTATAGGGAAACAATGATGAAAAATTAAATAGTTGATCAAGGCCTTAACCAGACCCCTACTAAGCATGATAGGAATTTCATCAAACATATCAACAACATGTAACCTATAGGTGTAAATGACAGAGTTAAGTGTAGGGATCTCTTACTTCTCTAAAAATTGCCATGAACCATTGTTTCCTCATGTCATTTTTTGCCTTATCACTTATTAGGTCATAGATACAATATCCATTCAAATACAAGTAAGAACATGTTAAGGGTCAAAAATAGTTGCTTCCATAAAATGAACATATAACCAACATAATGGAACATAATTACAATAACCATATGAGCCATCAAAATCGATATATGCGCTAGTACATTTACACATGAAAACCAATGGAATGAATTTTTCATTAATCAATGCAATGAATCAACTGGAGATGTGACTACCACGTTCCACCTGAACATAGATTGGGTGATCCAAGTCTCTCTTTAGCCAATCACCCCCATGTCATATTGCAACCATGCATGTGGGACTCATAGAACACATAGAAAACACCAATCAATGTGGATGCCATCATTGTTCTCCACCTACACCGTGATGAATTTGAGTGCCTTCTAGTCTCTTAGGCTACACTGTTCATCCACAGTCTGATCTAGGAATCACTGGGCCCTACATCGAGAAATAATATCCATGCTTTATTGTGCATTACATCCCGAAATCACTAGTCCCAATGGAGAGAAAATCCACCTCTTGGCTTTACCGTATATCCCACCATTCACGAGAAAGGATTCCTAGGCTCACTGAGGCACACAATCTAGATTTACCGTAACCTACAGTCCAATTGAGGGGTTACTAGGCCAGTGGCTTCGTACATCCTCAATCTAGTTCAAGGACCACTACCACCATGTGTTTGTTAATTCAGAGATCCACCCCGCTCAGCTTCGAATCTAATTCGGCCATCCCACATAAACAACATGAGAGAACCCATCTCATCAAATCTATCAAGAAATGGCAAGGCTAGGCTGAAAATACTGTCACACCTAGAAAAACCCATGCCATGGTAGAAAAGAAACACATGCAATCCCATGCATGCCAAATCTAGCAAGGAAAATACACATGCAAGTTGATACCTGCAATGAATCCTATTGTAGTTGCTTGATCCTACCTTTCCCTACTTGATCTTTGCTTCCTCTTGCCTTCTTTGCATTTCTTGCTCCAATGCCAAAGTGCCCCAAGAAACATCTAAGTGTCGATGAGTATGAGAGAGAGAATAATAAGAGAGCTCTAAAGCTAAATTAACAAAAGGTTGCCAACTGATCCTCATAAGCCTTTTTATGAATGAGGCCTCTATTTTCTTCATTTTCCATTATTTTCCTTCATTTTCCTCCTCACATGCACCCTGTGACTTTCAACTCCCTTTTCTCCTAATTTTCATTATTTTCATAAATAAATGTGTCAAAAATTCCTTTTAATTCCTTAGCCATTGTCTTTGCCAATTTTCTTCGCCATAAACAACCGAATGAACACCCCCTAGGATGTCGTGCCCAACATTCGGCTTGGAATAATCATCCCATTCATCTGTTGTTATTGTTTTTAACTTTATTACATGAAATTTTCACCAGGGCTATTACATAACCCTCCCCTTGGGGGACATTTTCCTTGGTGTTCAGTCACACATATACCTTAGCTACCTCTTGAAGGGAGACATGTTTCTCATAGAGCTTTGTAACACAGCTCGATGTAGTATTTACAATGAAAAATCTAATCAAAAGAAGAACATCATGACAGCATGAAAACATACCGCATAGTGGAGCTTTATATCATATCTCATTATGGTATTTACAATGATCATCCTACTGAGTGCCAACCCACATAACATCATAACATCAGATAACATAACCACATGATATCATAATAACATAACCATAATAAAATGACACCCATACCACATAGTAGAGCTCTATAACACATCTTGTTATGGTATTTACATCCTTACACAGGTGCACATATAACAACATCAACAAAACTATATATACCAAAACATATGCCAAATCATACACCAAACATATATCAAACATACACTAACATCATATAGCAAGTATCAAAACATCATAAAGCATATATCAAAACATCATATAACATGTATCAACAATCATAAAATCATATATCAATCACTATAAAGCATATACTAAACACACATAAATCAAATACTAAACCACCATAAAAATATACTAAACACACATAAAGAAAATGCTAAACCACCATAAAGCAACAAATAAACCACCATATCAAGGGTTCTTTGCCTCAGCCGGCAAACAAGGAAGGTTACATATCCCACATCTGATATGTCATCTCCCATGTAGCTTCATCGAGCCCAAAGTGCTTCCATTGCACTTTAATTTTCTCTATTGCTCAGTTCCAGAGAATGAACACCTTTTTCCATAATATACACTAAGCCTCTGGCTAGAATTCTCCATTTGGTTCCACCTACAATACAGACCATTCAATTACATGATCAACATCTTTAAGATACTTCTTAAGTAATGAGACATGGGAAACATCATGGAATTTCATTGTTGGAGGCAGTGCAATTCGATAGCTTGCTAGCCCAATCCTCTCAATGATACTGAAATTTCCACAAAACCATGGTGTCAGCTTGGCACATGATCCAATCCGCAAGGAGATCTTCTTTAGTTTGATGTGCAAGTACACCTGTTCCCCAACCTGAAACTCCTTGAACAACCTGTTCATGCTTGCATAACTCTTCTGCTTATCCTGTGTTTCCTTGAGATTCTTCTTGATCACCTGCATCTCCTATTCCATGTCTACCAATATATCGGGTCCAATCAATACTCTGCTAATCAGATCATTCCAACTAATGGGAGTGTTACAACTCCGCCCATATAATTCCTCAAAAGGACTCATCCTCAATGACTCCTGATAACCGTTTTTGTATGTGAACTCTACCAAAAGGGAGATGCTCTTGCCACTTGCATTGCTGATGCATCACATATATCCTCACCATGTCCTCTAATATCCTGTTGACCCTGTCTGCATGTCCATCTGTCTACGGGTCTAAGCTATGTCGAAGGAAAACTCTGTGCCCAAACCTGAAAATAACACCTTCCAAAACTTGGAAGTTAACTTCTCATCTCTGTTTGACACAATCTTCTTTGAAACACCATGTAGTCTAACCATGTCTCGGATGAATACCTATGCCACATCACTAGCTGAGAATGTAGACTTTACCCGGACAAAATGTGCAACCTTTGTTAACTTTTCCACAATGACCATGATGAAATCATGTTGTTTCATTTTCTTCAGCAACCTTGTGATGAAATCCATGGAAATGACCCCCCATTTCCACTCTGTAATCGTGATTGGTTGTAGCAGTCCACTAAGATGTTTACACTCTACCTTCACTCACCGACAACCAAAACATCTCGCCCCAAACTCTGCTACATCTTTCTTCATATTTGGCCAATAGTAATACCTCTTCACTGCAGTGAGTATCATCTGGTAACCTAGGTGTCCCAAATAAGGTTTAGCATGCAATTCCCTCAATATCACCTTCTTGAGTTCATTGTTATCTAGTACATATATTTTATCTCAAAACCTGACCAATCTCTCTGGTGTAAGACAATAGTCCATGCCGTGTGCACCTCCACCTGCACTTGTACCTATATTACCACCTATACATGTACCACTACATGTACCTATACCTGTACCTGTACTATCACCCTGATGCAACTTGTGCACAATCTCCATATACCCGACATGTTATTGTATTGACTGCAAGATCATGTCTTGTAAGTCTGTCCCATAGGAGCTCATCACTACCAAGTGATGTACCTATATTCGTTTGTTGAGAGCATCTGCCACCCTATTCTCTTTACATTTGATGTACCGGATCTCAAAATCAAACTCGTTGATCATGGTCAACCATCTAGCCTGCCTAGCATTCATTTTTAGCTGGTCAAACAAATACCTCAACCTAATGTGATCACTCATAAGCACAAACCATCTGCCAAGAAGATAGTGCCTCCACATCTTCAGTGCATCTATAATTTCTACCAACTCGAGACCATATGTTAGGTAGTCCTTCTCACGCTCATTCAGTTTTTGAGACTCATAAGATACCACCTATCCATCCTGCATAAGGAATCCACTAGGTCCTCTCATGCAAGAATTTGTACATACTATGAACTCTTTGTCTGGATCTGCAATTTGTAGCATTGGTGCATGCGTCAGCAACTACTTGAGCATCTCAAAGCTAGCCTCACACTCTTTAGTCCATTCAAATTTCTTACCTTTCCTCTGTAATGATGTAATGGGATAAGAAATCTATGAGATGTTCCTGATGAACCTCCTATAATAGCCTGCCAGACCCATCAAAGATCTCACCTCATCCACACTCTTAGGAGCTACCCACTCCATGATGTACCTTATCTTCTATGGATCTACTGCAATGCCCTCCTTGGAGACAACATGTCCCAAGTAGTGTACGCCAGTCTGAAAGAAGCTACATTTGTTGACCTTAACATACAACTAATGCTCTCTTAACAACCTCAATACTTCTACTAACTGCTTAGGATGCTATTCCTCATTTTTAGAATATACCAATTTATCATCAATGAACAAAATAACAAACTTATCCAAATATGGATGCAACACACTATTCGTCAAACACATGATGTAGTTGGAGCATTAATTAAGCGAAATAGAACAACAACAAACTCATAATGCCCATACCTAATGCTGAATGCAGTCTTGTAAATGTCATCCTCTTTGATTCATACTTGATGGTATCCAGATCTCAAATCAATCTTTGAGAACATTATTGCCCCCTATAGCTGATCGAGCAAGTCATCAATCCTTGGAAAAGGATATTTGTTCTTGATAGTCACTTTGTTCAACTACTTGTAATCAATTCATAATATTAGGGTACCATCTTTCTTCCTCACAAACAAAAATGGTGTGCCCCAAGGTGCTACGATCTTTAGCTACAATTTTAACTCAACCAACTCAGGTGTGCTCATCCTGTAAGGTTCTTTCAATGTCGAAGCTTCCCTTAGCACTAAATCAATATAAATTCTACCTCCCTGTGAGGTGGAAACCCTGTAATGTCCTCAGGTAATACATCCCGAAACTACTGCAACATTGAGTACCTATTCGACATATCTGCATCCTCAACCTCCTTAACCTTATCACTAGAAATGTGTACTACAAATAGCTTGTACCCTTTCCTACAGCTATGCTTTTCTTGCATAGCTGTCACCATCCTAATTGATGTGGCCTTCTTCTTACCCTGCAAGATTCTTGGTTCTCCATTGTCATCAACACACTTAATAGCTTTGTCATCGCAATCAACCTTGGTTCTATGTAGATACAACCAATCCTTGCCCAATAACATACTGTATGAACCCAATAGTCATAGATTCAAATGTGTTGTTGTAGGCATACCATTTAACTCAAATGCACAAGATCTTACCCAATGATGAACTCGCTTCTTCGTACTTGTAGCAAACTTCACTAACCACGACTCTGCATGAAAATCCTTATTCAAACCACACTTATCCACCAAGTTAGGACTAATATAGCTATAATTAGATCTAGGGTCAATCAAAATAGAAATAACTTGATCACAAAGCTTACCATCCATCTCAATGATAGATGCTTGGTGTTTTGCTTGTCCATTGTCCATTATTTCATAGATACGTGGAATAATCTGACCAACATCCCCAACAATTTGTGCCTCTTATGCATTGTATATCTTAGGCCTTCCACCTTGATGTTACATAAAATCTCTCCTAAGGTGCTCCTCACCATATTTCCAACAATCCAACTGACCAGTGCCCTCATCTCTATGCTAATGTTGCTGTGGCACATGTCACTATCTAGCTACATTAAATAACTTTTGCGGTACCACATTTTCTTTCTCATCTACATGTTGAGGCCTTGTCCTCTTAAGCTACCATTTACCTCTAATTGTTTCTTTTCCTTTCCATCCATGCTGAGATTCGTTCTTATGTTTTGATTTCTCATAGCAATGCTTCAGTTTCCCAATAACTTCCTCAAGTAACCGACACTCGCCACACTCAATATAATCTCTAAATTCTAATGACAACCCACTAAAAAATCTCTGAACTTTAGCCTTCTCATCAGTAAGATATGGTACATACCTCAATAACTCAAGAAACTTGGTTGTATACTCTTCAGATGTCATGTAATTGACCCCATATTTAACTCATACAACTCTCTAGCCTTGTTGTCGTAGTACCTTTCTGACAAGTAAGTTTGCTATAGCAGCTACAACCACCCTCCAAAACTTTTCCTTAGCCTCATTTTGGAGCCTCCCTTCCAACCTTCATAGTAGCTTGCCTTGCTTCATCAAGCTCACAAGATTTGGTGTCTTTCCTACACAAAGGTAGCTTGTTGGTCATAGCTTGATCCATTCTCATCACAGGTTGTTCACCTGGACTTGGTCCAGCTGCAGGTTGAGCAACTTCCCCTTGAAAATTGTGCATTTATGGAGGGCAACCAGACTTCCCTCCATAAGTTGTGCAATCCTCTCTAGCAGCCTATTGGGCTCCAAGATTGTGAAATCTTGCCTGCCAACACTCCTAGCAGGATTTGTGTAAATTTCTCCAGCAAGGCTGCTCAACCTAGAATTTGCACAAATCTGGACAGTAGTCAGCTACTCTGCCCAGAAATTTCGTAAATCTCCTTGGAAGACACCCTAGCTCCCAGCCAGAAATGCGCATTTTTTCTCCAACAGTTGAGAAATCTCTTGCATGTGCAGCTGAGTTGATCAATTCCCTCTGGCACTGAGAAAAATAGACTTGCATGCATGGGCTGCTTCTCCCGAGGTAGCATGCAAAGGCATCCCTTTTTTTAGGGATCTATGTTTAGCAATTGGAGGTTACATGCAAGAAGCAATTCCAAAACCTCCCACCAAGTGTTGCTTCCCCTAGATTGGTGGCATGCATGTCACAACCTTGATGTTATCAAAACTCATCAATTGGATGCTACAGAGCTCATTCCTCACATCAACCTTGCATCTCTCACATCCCAAATCACATCTAGGAGTAGTCAACACGTTCAACTTAGTTGTTTTGGGGTAAGCCCACTTCCCATGCCTTGTGCTGCATTTCTATCTCTTTTTGTGTTTTCGCTTGTGGGAGTATTGTTTGCTTGATTTCTCTGAAAACTTGTTGTCATTCACATATGTACTAGCTTATCCTATCTTTGTTTTACTATCTCACTGTTGTCGCATGCATGAAACTATTTTGCACTGACGTTTGCCTAAACAGTGAACAGCCTCGCCCATATGCATGTTTATCTGTTCACTGAATCTTTCACTCATGTTTTGCATGCACTATCAATCACTTTTGCTATCACTTAGTGTCACCATGGATTTACTATCTTAGTTGCTTTCAGTTTCCCATCAGCGAGTCGGGCCGACCTTGGCCTAGACTCTACCTTCATCAAGGCTGCATTGCACAATCTGGGGAAGGAAATCTCACCTTCCTCTCTAGATTTGCACATTCTTTCCCAACATTGGCCTCCAAGACTGTTTTGCACATTTAGGGAGGAGAGTGGCTGCTTGGCCCAAGATATTATGTAAATTTGTCCCTAGGCCAATAGACCTCCTAGCCGAAATTGTGCAACCTTCATGAAATGCACCTAGGTATGTTGCAAGTCAGTTCTCCTGTTCATTTTGGTTTTTGAATGACATATTTCTTTCCATGGGCATTGCCATGTCTCCAGGTATCCCAGGTTTTCATTTGCCTTTGAGTAATACATATACAATGATTTCTAGGAGAGTAGAGATGAAGACACTGTTCAGAGCACACTCGAGGATGCAGTCAATCAAGTGTCCATGGACTTGCCTACCCACGAAGACATAAAGTTGTTTGTAGACAAGGACATCAAGAAAGATAGTAGCAGCATCACAATGAGTAGCATCATGAATAGTAGCTGAATACAACATACCAAATGCAACGAATGCAAGAGGAGGGTTGTTGAAAACACGAAGGCGAAACAAGGTTGCAAGCTCAAGCAGGTCCATTGATGATGAAAGCAACTTTGGAGACTCTGGCTATGAAGTGATGACGCGACATGAAGATTGTGTGAAGACAAAAGATGGAACAAAGAAGGATTTGCATGTGTTGAAGTAGCAACTTAGGAAGAACATGAAGATGCACAAACAGACGAATGAGTTGCAACAAGCACAAGAACAACAATGGGCACAACATGCACTCATGGAAGAAACTGTGCCCGTACAGGTTAAGGATCCATCCCAGTATCTAACACAGAGCAGACATGGTGAGCATTGTTGTTGATCACATGCAAGGGATTCAATAGCATGCGTGTCATTGAGTGCAAGCATGCAATCCAACCCATTCAACGCACTCACCAAGGCAAAGACAAGATGCAAGTCCAACTTGGGCTGAACATGTACTTCTGCAAGTTGATGTGCATGACTGCCAACATACACTTCAAGATCAGCACAAACACTATGCATTAGTGTGTTGCTGGTTCAACCATACCCAATAGGACCATGCACATGTTAGCAAATGAGTTGGATGAAAGGGCCAAACCAATGCACCGGTTGCAATGGAGGAAAGATTTCACTTTAGCAAGATGTCACCATGAGGTGCACGCACACCATCACAGACGACCAAGTTTGGCTTCATCTCACCACCTTCACCATCACAAGCATGTCAAAGAGTTGGTCTCATCATAGCAGATTGAGTGTTAGTGATGTCTTGCAAGGCTTTCTTAAGCCATGTTGTCTCACATGAGTACATGTGCATTGTAATGTTGAGTCATGTCAAGTGTAAGTGAAGTGTCAATGGTTGGATGTAGCAATCATAGAGTAGGTGAAGAGTCATGAGGCTAGTTGAACTGTCACAAAGGGAAATTTCAAGGGTCACCCCAACCTTTGCTATAAATAGTTCCTCATAACTCACTGTATAGGATTTTTTGTCAGCCAAGCTTTTGATAAGACTATCCAAGATAAAGATTGGATAGTATTGTAACGCACCTTGGCTTATCCACTGCATGGAGCTAGTTCATCTCTTTGGAGGCAGGCAGATGTGGCTGTAACATTCCACTGTTGGGACTAGCAAGTTTACATGGTATATTGTATGATTGTGACTTACACTTCTTTACAAAAAAATGCCAACACATTTTCTGGCATATGTTGTTATTGTAGTTGGATTGCTTTGGTTACCTTAATGATATATGTTGCTTAAATTACATACTTGTTTATGAACTGATTTGTATGCAATTATATGAATCTTGTTGTTAATGTGTTGCATTTGTTGTTAATGTTGTTACCATTTGTTTCGACTGCTTTTCTGGACATTAGATAAATATTTCACATGCACCTCGATGCAACAACCATCACACTCGTCTTGGACTGATCCGTGAGTGTCGTACGTGTTATCTTACCTTGTATGATGTGACTGCCACATCTGAGTGGACTGCTCTACCAGAAGTTGCGCATGTCCTTTTGCATTATGTGTTCCTAGCCGAGTTGGGACTGATCCCTTTTAACCTGGAACTCACCTTCACCTTCTTCTCCCTTTGAAGTGTTAGAACCTCTCATACACCTTCCTTGACTCACTGCATCAGTCACAACCTTGCTACTGACAGAGTTATCTTAATTTCTTCTGTGTGACATCACAGTCAAGGCAGTACCCTACGACCCACTCCTGGGACTCCTACACCAAATGTTCTGAGGTCTAATTGGTACTTCTTACTGGGGAGATCCCCTTGACATGTTGGCGGGTCCAACACCATCAACATTTCTGGTGCTAGAAGCAGGGCTTGATGACAAGTTTTGTCCTCTCATCCAGTTTTTAACCTTTACATATCTTTCATGGATTCTTGCACTCTTCTTCCCCCAAGGTGTTTTTCGAATTGTGAAGATGTCTTCATCTCAGGGAAGCTTTTCAATCTCTTACCCACTCACACATATGATGGTGAAGGCGAAGTGGCTTGGCCTCGGCACTTACATAAATTTATTTCCATTATTCATGAGTAATATGAGATTTCTGATGAATAGGCTGGTTTGTTGCTCTTATAGGCACTTCACGAAGCTCCATTTTGTTGGGTGCTCAACCTACCAGCTGACACTGTGCACTCATTTGAGCACTTTTGTGATCTTATTGAAGACATGTTCTATCATTTTGATCCAGACCATCTTCACTAGAAACTGCTACAGCATCGGAGGGCTCCGCATGAATCCATTATTGATTTTTGGAAGCGCTTCCGCGACTATAGTTTCTAGCTCCGAGGAGCAAGATGATATTTGCTTATCTTTGGGCCAGCTTGAGTACTACCTTAAGAAATCTACCCGTCCCAACAGAAAGCTTGAGATCAAGCCTCGCTTAACATTCTTCATTGATGGAGCTACACAATCTCATGTGGAAGCAGTCACTGTCTCAACTGACTATCTGCCTTCCTCTTATTCAATAGCTCCACCACTGCCCAATGATTTTGAGGATCATGCTCACACACATGTTCATACTTCATGCCCTCTCAACATCACTTCACTCAATTTTCTCGTAGATTTTGTTGTGAGTCCTTCGAGTCCTCATATGTATTCTTTTCTATGACCTCTGACTTGACACCTAGGTGTTCCTCCAAATGATGTTGTCTTGTGTTCATCCATTTCAGACTCTTCACTTGTTCTAAATGAGGAACAACCCACTGACAGAGTTGGTGTTGCACAACCAACATGCGCTTTCATTCATAAAGAGTATGAGTGGGAGCTTGAGCATCAACACTCGGTGAAGGATGAATCCCTTATGTATGAGCCCCTTCCATTCTTTCCTAACATCGTTGGTGAACTTGCCATCCATGATTTTGCATGTGTGTGTTCATCCATGGATGCACCCATTGTTGATATTTCGCGAGACACACCATATGTTAGCCCATCATCCAACAATGGAGAGGACCAATCATTCATTGGAAATCCACTTGATCTTTCATCTGCTTTGTCTAGAAATGTAGAGGGTGAACATCCTTCCTCCTCATCTACCCCTCTGTGTGATTCATCAAACCATGAGGATGTCGACCAACATCTTGAATTTTCTGATCTTGGTTGTCATGATCTCTTCACCTCATCATCCGATCACGATGTTGATTTAGCCATTGTTAATCCATCTAATCCACTGGTCTACGAAGATCCATCTGTTAATGAAGTCGAAACCCCACATACCGTCAAGGCACTTCAGCCTGAGCTGATGGTTATGTCAGGCTCTCACTGTCTTGAGGTTGGTTTCACTTCCAATCAGGAAATTGTTCAAACACTCAAGGCTCCTCATCACTTCCTCCACTCGAACTACACAATCCCATTTCTCATGCATTGGAGGAGTCTTACATTGCAAGCACTCATGCACAATGCAAGTTATCTTTTTTTCTTTTGTTTGCTTGCATGTCATAGTCAAGAGTGTGCTTATGCTTCAAAGTTTCACGTAGTGTCACAGAATACCATGATAAGTCTGTGGACTGGCCGTCATGCACATTCACTCACTTATGTCTCGTGGGCACTTTGAATCATGAAGTGTGGTTGTCTCCATTGTTATATCTTTCCTGCTTGTTGGTTAACACAACTAGGTTGCTAGTGAACCAAGCCTTCACCAACATGGGTCTACCAATGCACCGGTGGCTGCATTGGAAGTATCACTTCACGTGATCAGGGCCATGTTCCATTAGTGTAGGAGTAGGAGTACGGTTTTATTTCATTTGTTTGCTTACATTCTTTGTTTTCTTGTTTGTTTGTTTACTTGCTTCACTATCATTTTTTCTTCTGTTCTTGCTTTTCCTTATTGATTGTTAGTTCATTCACTTGTTTTGTTCATGGGTTAGTTTTGCATGAAACCATGTATGACTCTTGAAGCGAGTTGGGTAAGGTACAAGAGGGCTTGTACAACTATCACTACTTGGTTATCTATCATCTTGCCTCTGTATGATGAGCTTGTTACTTTTATTCCATGATACGTCAAAGGAAAATACATACAATTCGAAGTGAACCTTGGTGTAAACACAACGCTTGCACGCTAACTAGTATCTCCTTCTCTAGTCGATTGTTTTTGGGTTAACCCTTGTCAGCTAAGTCAAGTAGAGTAAGGTAAGGGGGAAAACCTTAACAGGCACGTCAGATATATGATAAACTACTTCTCTACTGGAACAACCTCTTCTACTCTCAATAAGTTGGGATCCCTCTTCCACCTTTGAAATGAATAAGTGTTATGCACAGTGAAAAATGAAAAAATGAAAAGTAAAAAATTCAAAATGAAAAATGAATAAGGCGAAAGAAGGCAAAGGCTTCCTATGTAGGGACATGATGCAAGTAACTTCGCCGGGGTATGGACCAGGCTTGCTAGCAGTGGAGCCATGCTCGTGTTCCTACGTGACTCCACTAGGGTATTATCCAGGCCTGCTAGCAGTGGAGCAACACTAGAGATGAAACTAAGACTTTGACAACTATACTACTTATGCACCTATATACCTCTCAACCCCAATCAAAATAATTGTGTTGCCTTGGCTTGGAATGTGTGTCAATCGACCAAGGGTTTGGAAGATGTTACATCTTACAATCAAGTTAGTGTGAAACCAGGAGAGCTGAAAATTGACCAATAATTGCGGAGGTGTAATAATTTATTTTCACAAACAAGGTCCATTCAGAGAGCTAGAGTTCTACCACTGTGTCGCCAAGTGTTGTAGTGCCTACAACCACCCTCCAAACTTTTTCCATAACCTCATTTTGGAGCCTCCCTTCCAACCTTCACAGTAGCTTGCCTTTCTTCGTCAATTTCACAAGGTTTAGTGTCTTTCTTGCACAAATGCAGCCTATCAGTCACAACTTGATCAATTCCCCTCAAAAGCTGTTCACTCGGACTTGGTGCAGTTGCAGGCTGAGAAGCTTCCACTTGAAAATTGTGTATTTCTGAAGGGAAACCAACCTTCCCTCCAAAAATTATGCAATCCTCTCTGTCAGCCTGTTGGGCTCCAGTATTACACAATCCTGCTTGCCAACACTCCTAGCGGGATTTGTGCAAATTTCTCTAGCAAGGCTGCTCAGCCTAGAATTTGCAAAAATATGGGCAACAGTCAGCTACTCTGCCCAGAAATTGTGCAAATCTCTCAGGAAGCCAACACAACTCCCAGCCATAAATGCACATTTTTTCTCTAGCAATTGAGCAGTCTCTTGCATGTGTAGCTGAGTTGAATGGTTCCCTTCGGGATTGAGAAAAATATACTTGCATGCATGGGCCGCTTCTACTGAGGAAACATCCAAAGGCATCCCCTGTTTTAGGGATCTATGTTTAGCAGTTGGAGGTTACATCCAAGGAGAAATTCCGAAACCTGCCACCAAGTGTCGCTTCCCCTAGATTTGTGGCATGTGCATAACAACCTCAATGTTATCAAAACTCATCAATCAGATGCTGGAGAGCTCATTCCTCACATCATCCTTGTAGCTTTGATATCCCAGATCACATCCAGGAGCAGTTAGGACATTCAAATCAGTTGTTTTGGGGTAAGCCCACTTCCCATGCCTTGTTCTGCATTCATGTCGCTTTTTGTGTTTTCTCTTATGGGAGTATTGTTTGATTGATTTATTTGAACGCTTGCTGTCATTTCCATATATACTAGCTTTTCCTAGCTCTGTTTTAGTTTTCATTGCCATCTTACTGTTGTCGCATGGATGAAACTGCTTTGCACGGACGTTTGCCCAACTGACAAATTGCCTCACCCACATGCATGTTGATATATTTGCTGAATCTTTCATTCATGTTTTGCATGTGTTTTCAATCACTTCTACTATTACTTAGTGTCGTATTGCATTTATTGTCTTAGTTGCTTTCAGTTGCCCGTCGGTGAGTCGGGTCAACCTTGGCTCGGACTCTGCCTTCACCAAGGCTACATTGTGCAATTTGGGAAGGGAGGATCACCTTCCTCTCCATATTTTACATTCCTTTCCAGCACTGGCCTCTAGGACTGTTTTACTCATTTATGGAAGACAGTGGCTGCTTGGCCCAAGAAATTGCAGAAATTTGTCCCTAGGCCAGCAATCCTTCCTAGCTAGAATTGCACATTGCGCAATCCCAACAGTTAGCAGCCAGATTGGACATTGCATTGCATAGTTCCAACAGTCACCCAGTCTCCCAGTAGCCCATACTATTTCTTGTGCAGTCTTGGTAGTCAGTCTCCTAAGCTCCTGACCGAAATTACATAACCTTCATGATCATGCACCTAGGTATGTTAAAAGTCAGTTCTCATGTTCATTTTGGTTTTCAACTGATGGATTGCTTTCCATGAGTGTTTCCATGTCTCTAGGTATCACAAGTGTTCATCTACCTCTCAGCAGAGATAAAGAAACTGTTCAAAGCACACTTGGGGATGGAGTTGATCAAGTGTCCATGGACTTGCTTACCCACGAAGACATCAAGTTATTCATAGACAAGGACATCAAGATATGACAAAATCAACATCACAACGAGTAGCATCATGAACATCAGAAGAAGATAGCATACCAAATGCAATGAATGCAAGAGGAGGGTTATTGACAACATGGAGGCGGAACAAGGTTGCAAGCTCAAGCAGGTTCATTGATGATGAAAGAAACTTTGAAGACTCCAGCTATGAAGTGACGATGCGACATTAATATCGCGCAAAGACAAAAGATGGAACAAAGAAGGAGTTGCATGTACTGAAGCAACAACTCAGGAAGAACATGAAGCTGCACAGACAAATGAATGAGTTGCAACAGGAATAGGAATATCAGTGGGCGCAACATGCACTCAAGGATGCAACTGCACCATTACAAGTTAAGGATCCATCCCGGCAGCTTACGTAGAGCGGACATGGTGAGTAGTGTTGTTGGTCGCATGCAAGGGATTCACTAGCATGGATGCCATTGAGTGCACACATGCAATCTAACCCATTCAACACACTCACCAAGGCGAAGCCAAGAAGCAAGTCCAAATGGGATTGAACATGTACTTTGGAAATTTCATGCGCATGACCACTAGAACACACTTGAAGATCAGCACAGACACTATGCATCAGTGTGTTGACGGTTCAACCATAGCCAAGAAGACCATGAGCATGTTAGAAAGCAAGCTGGATGAAGTGGTCGAACCAATGCACCGGCTGCAACAGAGGCAAGAGTTCGCTTTAGCAAGATGTCACTACGAGGTGCATGCACACCGTCATGGATGACCAAGGTTGGCATCATCTGACCACCTTCACCATCACAACCATGTCAAAGAGTTGGTCTCATCACAGCAGACTGAGTGTCAGTGATGTCTTGCAAGGCTTGTTGGGTTGTGTTATATTATTTCCACATAGTTAATAGGGGGTTTGAGGTGTACCCGTAACCCCACTTTATGGGGTCCGGGGCAGCGCCCCGGAAAAT
>APFE030442698.1:1180-70982 GCA_000404065.3 Pinus taeda | reverse complement strand
ATAATGAAAAATCAAGCTGGTAGTCCCAGTTTTGGGATCCAGTGGGAAATCTTTGTGTATATGTGTTTTATATGTTATGCTCTCGCATTTTTTATTTTTCTTGTGATTTAGAATTCGTATGCAGGTAAGTTTTGTACGGGTTTAAAACCTACAAGGCTTGCTCAAGCCATGTTGTCTCACATGAGTACATGTGCATTTTAATGCTGAGTAATGTCAAGTGTCAATGGTTTGATGTAATAGTCATAGAGTAGGTGAAGAGTCATGAGGGTAGTTGAACTATCACAAAGGGGAATGTCAAGGATCACCCCACCCTTTGCTATAAATAGTCGCTCATAACTCATTGTATACACCTTTTGCTAGCCAAGCTTCTGATAAGACTATCTTGGATAAAGATTGGACAATATTGTAACGTGCCTTGGCTTCTCCATTGCACGGAACTAGTTCATCTCTTTGGAGGAGCAGGCAGATGTGGTTGTAATGTTCCACTATTGGGGCTAGTGAGTTTACATGGTGCATTATTTGATTGTGACTTACACTTCTTTACATAATAAGAGTCAACGCATTTTATTGCATATGTTGTTATTATAGTTGGACTGCTCCAGTTGCCTTAATTATATATGTTGTTTAACCTATGTACTTGTGTATGAACTAATTTGCATGCAATTATATGAATCTTGTTGTTAATGTTGTCACCGTCCATGTCGGCTGCTTTGTCGGACATCAGACAGACCTTTCACATAAACCTTGCTATAACACCCATCACACTCGTCTCGGACTGATCCGTGAGTGTTGTACGTGTTATCTAACCTTGTATGATGTGACTTCTACATCCGAGTGGACTGCTTCACTGGAGGTTGTGCATGTCCTTTTTTGTTTTGTGTTCCTAGCTGAGTTGGGACTGATCCCTTTGAACTTGGAACTCACCTTCACCTTCTTCTCCCTTCGAAGTGTTAGAAACTCTCATACACCTTCCTTAGCTCATTGCATTAGTCACACCCTTGCTACTAACAGAGTTATCTTACTTACTTCTGTGTGACATCGCGGTCAAGGAATTACCTTAAGGCCCACTGCTGAGACTCCTACACCAAACAGTCTGACGTCTAATTGGGACTTCTTACTGGGGAGATCCCCTTGACATGTTGGTGGGTCCAACACCGTCAACAACTTCTTTATGAAAAGACTCTTGAATTCCCACCAACTCAAGTCATATGTCCTGATGTCTCTAACCCACATAACATCTTCCCAACATATGTCTGCTTTACCTTTCAAGCTAAAGATAACTATTTGGGCCTTCATGTTATCTGTGTACTCATGAAACTCAAAGAATTTGTTCATTCCATGTATCCAAGCCTCTGCATCTTCCAACTTCTTCACATCTCCATCAAAAGTAGGTGGGTTTTCTTTCTTGACTTCATTCGACAAGTATTCCACATCATTTCTCCAATAAGGATGATAGTGATGATGATCATGATGTCTATTAGATCAAGAACTAGAATAATACTTGTACTCACCACTGCTCATATCTGGAGTGTCCAACAACCTACCATTTCACATGACATCAGATTTATCCAACCTATGTCTACCAAGAGATATATTGCCATATGCTCCATTAGTCCCATCCTCTTGTGCATGGTTGATCTGAAGTGGCCCTTGATGCTGCAAGTCCAACAAACTTTGAAGAAGCATAGCATTAACCTCCGCTTGTGTCTCTTGTGCATGTATGAGCTAGTCATATCTCCCTTACAACTCCTTATCTCTTCCTTCAAGCTCTTCAGTGTATTAGCTCGCAAATCGGAAGTAGGCCCCACACGACACTGCTCATCTGATGCATAGGGAGATTCTACATAGTCTACCACCTTGTTATCCATTTCATCTCTTTCTTCCTCCAATGCATAATATGTCAGGTAAACTAAATCACAATAAATCAGTGTACCTTAGTATAGCTTTGGGAGGATACCTTGTCTGCAAGATAACCAAATCAATGTGATACATGTATAACATAATCATAACATCATATAAACATACACAAATAAATGAATCAACACATAAGCACCACTATAACTAGGATGCAATCATCAATGCAAGGCTATATAAACAATTCATGCTATGACCTCATGCATGACAACAACCATTATCCCATTGTACACATTTCTATATGAAACCAACAATATGCATAAGCAATGCCTAACCAACTACAAATACGCATAACCGCATGTAGTCGAACATAATCAATCAGTTCTTGTAATCAACCTACAATACTAATCTATGTAATCAAAATATTCAAAATGTAACCCAACATACAAGGATGTAAGGAGGCACACAATTTGGCTTTGCCACGACCCACATTCCGGTTTAGGGGTTACTATGCTAGTGGATTCGTGCATCCTTAGTTCAGTTCGGAGACCACTACCACCATGTGTTTGTTAATTTGGAGATCTAATCCAACCATCCCACATAAAACGCATGAGAGAACTCATCTCATCAAAACAACCAGGAAATCGCAAGGCTATGCTGAAAATATTGTCAAACCTAGAAAAACCCATGCCATGGTAGAAAAGAAACACATGCAATCCCATGCATGCCAAATCTATCAAGGAAAATACACACACAAGTTTATACCTACAATGAAGCCTATTGTAGCTGCTTGATCCCGTCTTTCCTTGCTTGATATTCCTTCCTCTTTCCTTCTTTGTCTTTCTTGCTCCAATGCCAAAGTGCTCCAAGAAAACTCTAAATGTCCAAGAGTATGCGAGAGAGAATAATGAGAGCTGCAAAGCTAGACTGACAAAAAGTTACCAACTGATCATCATAAACCTTTTTATGGATGAGGCCTCTATTTTCTTCATTTTCCATTATTTTCGTTCACTCTCCTCCTCGCATGCAACATGTGACCTTTCATCTCCCTTTTCTCCCAATTTCCGTTATTTTCATAAATAAATGTACCAAAAATTCCTTTTATTGCCTTAGCCATTATCTTGACCAATTTCCTTAGCCATTGTCTTTGTCAATTTCCTTAGCCATAAATAACCAAATGAACACCACCTAGGATGTCTTGCCGAACATTTAGCTTGGAATAAGTTTCCCATTCATCTGTGGTTATTGTTTTTAATTTTTATTGCATGAAATTTTCACTAGGGTTGTTACAATAAGAGAGAGCACATTGTCCATGTGATTTAACAATTGTCTCCAATAATAATCACCATAAACATTTTGTTGCCTCTCATAACCATATCATAGGGATTCACCCTAAGCACAATGAAGGTATGCACATTCCAAGAGTACGATCTCACTCTAAGCATGGTTTATTAGCTGGATATTCAAGCAAAGCACTATGAGAATCCATAGCACACTATCCAGGTTGTTTATCAACTGCCTAGCAGTAAGAACAACAATGTTTCCACTTTCCAATCATTTATCAGCCTTCCAATAAGCACCTTAGTGGTTTAATCACCCTTCAACAAGATCTATGGGGTTTATTAGCCCCAAGGATGACACTAGGACATTTTTTAGAGAGCTAGCACTACTGAGTCACTTTCTCCACCGAGTCTTCACTGGCCCATCACAAAACCAATATACAACACTAGTTATACACCAAAAAAATACACATGGACCATCATTCCATCTTCTCTTCTCTTCACACTCTTCCATGAGCTTCCACATTTACTTCTCTCTCTGCTCTCATCCATGGGCTATCCTTCATCCTCTATTTGTTCTACCTTTCTATGTCTCTTGTCGTTGACCCTCTTCCCTTTCTCTTTTTTGTTGACTTCACCAACATGTCCCTTAAAGTTGGAAATAGTTAATTCCTACTTGTCTGTGGTTGTAATTTCCTAATTTGAGGAGTTTGTTCCTATATAATAGGGTATTAGTTTTTCCTAGTTTAGTGTGTGGTTGAGAGAATCTCTCAACCACACTAGTGTACGTCCAAGATAGAATTCCTATCTTGAGACTATTGATTGTATAAATATCTTGTAATTTCCTCATTCATTAATTAATAGAAAATATAGTGATTGCAATTTTATCTTGGTATCAGAGCCTGTGAGGGCGTGGCCCCTCCTGGGCTGAGGGAAAATAAAGAGAGTTTATTTTGCTTTGGGTTTGTCCATCTGAGGAATGCTACCTACCGGATTCCAACTAGCGGCGCAGTACAATTTTTTCCAGAATGAAAGCAATATGCAGAGCCATTGATAGTCAACCTCTAGGCATGGATGCGCTAAATTGATTGGCTGCTGGAGTGAAATACGCTAACAAACGCTTCAACTGTTTGAATTTAACTGGTTCCAGAAATGGAAATGTATCAACCAGCGAAGGGGCATCGCAGTCTTGCACCGAAATCATCACCCCGCTTGCCCTAGAAGAAGATACGCTGATGTTTCCTTCGTCACCGGTTGATATGAATCTAATTAGAGTGGAGCAGCGACACGCTGTATCCGCGCCTCGAGCAGCAGGAGCTAATTTGACAGCGAGGCCAATGCATAGGTAATTGGTTCCTTATTTGAGATCTCCCTGTTGTGGAAATTGCTTGGTAGATTCTCGGAGTGGTTGTGTTTTTTATTGATGCCTGCATGACTCTTTAAAAACTGAGACCGTGACGCTGTAGCATATCAATGGCATGCCTGCTTGTCCTCGGATCTGTGGATGCAGTCTGAGGCAACCCAACCCTTGTTATGATTTTTAATTTGTTTGATTGGCGATCTATGAGGTTTTCGTAGCTGCATAGATGTTGCGTGTGTGATGTGTTGGGACTGTCATCCACACTTCTGGTTTGTTGAGACTGTTGAGAGCTTTCCTCACAATCGCTTCCACGAATCCGGATCGGTGGGTGGAGGCCAAGTGGAGGAACAAGTTGTGGGCCGATGTGTTAATCGTGGTTTTGAGGTTCTGACCACATATGTCTGTTTGTTTTTTATCATGGCCTGATCATTTTTTTCTCACGTGGATCTCTGTTAGAGCGAAGGCCGAGGTCCTCCCTCAAGTGATGCGGTTGATGGTGCTCCTAACAGTGGTCCAATGCAAGCTGATCCTGCTATGAATGGGTCTCCTGGATCTGGTGAGAAGGTGTGAGCACCCACTGGTTTGAGGATCTGCGATCTGCACTCTGATGGTGACTGCGTTCTACGGATCGTGACTGCATGCTGTCGATCGATGCAATTGGTGGGCGCCTATGTGAGGAGGAGACACGAGAAGAGCAAGATCTGCTGCATAATTGAGCAGATCGTGAAGCAGAAATTTCTTTTTGTCTGAGAAAGTCGTGTGGAGGAGACTGCATCAGATGCCAAGAGGTTTGCATCAATCTGACAACGTGTTGGATCTGAATCGTTTAATTGAGGTCGAGAAGGTTTGGTCTTTCCCTTCCTAGTTTGAGGCCAACACTTCATGGAGAATTCGTGGTCGAGGCCATCACTATCCGTGGAGAATTCGTGGTCAATCCCATAGATCTGGAGCTGATGATGCCCTGAAAGGCGAACGGAAGAAGCAAAACCCAGTTCAACTTTACTGAGTAATACAGCAATGTGGGGTTGCAGGTTCGAATCTCAGCAGCATTTACATTAATCCGTCCGTTATCTTCTCTTGTTGGGGCACTCGAAGGAAAGAAAGTATGGTTTTTCTGGGAGGGATATGTGAGCGATGAAATAATGGGGGCGCTGGCGCCAATTGTTGTGTACTGGATATATGCGGGAGCTTATCAGATGTTACCGCCATTAGATCGTTATCGGGTGCATTCTCGCAAGGAGGAGGAGCTTCGCAATTTGGTGTCTCTTCCCACTGTAATTAAAGGTGTTCTTCTCCAGCAGCTCGTTCAGGCCACCATTGCGCTTTCGCTATTTTTGATGACATCAAAGTACTTTGTGCACCGCTACATGCATCAGAACAAGTTTCTATATCGTCATGTTCATTCACAACACCACAAGCTGGTAGTGCCTTATGCCATTGGTGCTTTATACAATCATCCAATTGAGGGGCTTCTGCCTGATACCCTAGGTGGCGCAATTTCATTTCTTGTCTTAGGAATCACAGCACAGACTGCTGTGTTTTTTACATTTGCGGTTATTAAAACCGTCGATGATCATTGTGGGATTTGGTTACCCGGGAATATATTCCACATACTGTTTCAAAATAATATTGCTTATCATGACATACGGATTTTATATAGAGAGACTAACATGTTTTCAAATGGCATGGCAAATGCAAAAGGCCACGCTTCTGTGTTGGCTTTACGCTTTCAATGCTCACACGGAAGTGAAAATGTCGGTCTGCCGGTGAAGAAATGCTCTTTAAAGTGAGCTCTGTTAATGGTCAGATCGTTCCATGTGATTTTGATGATGGAAGATTTGCAAATGTAATGTGGCTATGAAGACTTTTCATTATTATTCTTTGGATTGGGTGTCATTCAAGGCCTAAATCCCTCACAGGGAACCATTGTTCGTTGAGAATTTAAAGGGTGATTCCTTGCGTATCGAGACAAAGGCATGGAGGCAGGGGAATAAACGCATTGTTGACCTGACCAAGCAAAGATTGGTGTATGCATTGCAGTATTAAATGGCCTTCACGTTGGGAGTATTATTTGAAGATGGAGGGTGCGCGAGTGCGATCTTCCTGTTATTGATTTGTCTTCGGCGAGGGATGATTTGGTGCGCAGGATCGCCGATTCTGCTACGGATTTTGGGTGCTTTCAGGTGATAAACCATGGAATCGTTTTGGCTGGAAAAAGAGGCCAACCAGATTGAAGAGTTTATCAGAAACATATGGCCTGAGGGATGTGGTAACTTCAGCTGTCTGTGTATTGGAAGGGGCTGCATTGGCTCTTGTTTTTCGCCGGTGGCAGCTTGGCGCCCTGTGTGTGGCCTAAAGACTGTGGATCAGGCTGGATCATACTTGGGTATATGTTTTTTTGGTGAAGCATTTTTTTTTGGAATTTAAATTGCTATACATATTGAAATTAGCCACTTCAATATGGAGTTATTTTGTTAGAATTGGCTATTCTAACAAATGACAGGTTAAGCATGGTGTTCCAAGAAGTTATTTGACAAAGATGCCCAAGATGTGAACTTGGGATAAAGGAGAAACAACAAAGTTATGGTGGACAACAAAGTAGGTTTTTTTTGTTTTAGTGTGGTTTGTGGAATAGACTCCCTAGCATATTATTGTAATAGTCATTGTATGTACCAAAAACTCCAAATGTTGAATGTAAGCCTTGTAAAAGGCATTTCAAAGTTCGTGGTGATCTCAAAACCACTTTGTAATGGTTTGTGGTCAGCCTGAAACCATCTTTTGTCATTGTAATGTGACGGTTGGTGGTGAACCAGAAACCATCTATAGAGCCTTAGTGGCTACAGGAGTTGCCCGGTGGTGGCACGTGGAGATTTCTGCTCGGTGGCAACAGATTTGTTGCCTCTCATAACCATATCATAGGGATTCACCCTAAGCACAATGAAGGTATGCACATTCCAAGAGTACGATCTCACTCTAAGCATGGTTTATCAGCTCGATATTCAAGCAAAGCACTATGATAATCCATAGCACACTATCTAGGTTGTTTATCAACTGCCTAGCAGTAAGAACAACAATGTTTCCACTTTCCAAATCATTTATTAGCCTTCCAACAAGCACGTTAGTGGTTTAATCACCCCTCAACAAGATCTATGGGGTTTATTAGCCCCAAGGATGACACTAGGACATTTTTTAGAGAGCTAGCACTACTGAGTCACTTTCTCCACCGAGTCTTCACTGGCCCATCACAAAACCAATATACAACACTAGTTATACACCAAAAAAATACACATGGACCATCATTCCATCTTCTCTTCTCTTCACACTCTTCCATGAGCTTCCACATTTACTTCTCTCTCTGCTCTCATCCATGGGCTATCCTTCATCCTCTATTTGTTCTATCTTTCTATGTCTCTTGTCGTTGACCCTCTTCCCTTTCTCTTTTTTGTTGACTTCACTAACACGTCCCTTAAGACAGAGGCAATATGGGTTCACCCTTTTTCTTAGGTGACCCATACTCCACCTCCTTGTCTATTGCAATTCATTCAATTCGATAAAGGACTATGCAGGATGAATGAATTAAGTAGCATGGGTTAATCACTTCCCAAACAACTCCTCCTCAATATATGCCTTTGTGTAAACTCCTCCATCTCAGTCATTATTTGTATTTTCACATGATTTACGTGAATTAATATACACAATGATATTTAAAATATGGGTAGTTAAAAGGCTGGTCATATTTTCACATGATTTACCTGAATTAATATACACAATGATATTTAAAATATGGGTAGTTAAAAGGCTGGTCATAGACCCTACTCCTTATAGGAACATCATCCTCACTGTTATACACACAGAACAAAAAACACAATAGACAAATTTATATCTGAACAATTCTTTACACCTACTTACACAGTAAACAAACATGACTAGATAAATAGATAAATTTATAAATGAACAATTCTTTACACCTACTTACACAATAAACAAACATGACTAAGATACCTTGATCTCATAAGTGATTTCCCATGTGGCTTCATCCGGTACAAATTACTTCCATTACACCTTGACCTACTTCATTACCTGATTCTAGAGCATGATCTGCCTTTGATCCATAGTGCAGAGGCTTTGGCATTTTGAATATTGATATACTAATCTCATTTATCACAACTTTGGACATTTTTAATTAGATTCTAGATTTTGAAAATATTTTGAAAATCTAATAAAGTGAGCAAGCAATATTTACCATGCTATAAGATATTAAATGCTGTTGGGTTATATATACTCACGGTAAATCTAACAATCACATTTAATATCATATAGCATGGTAAATAAGCTCTGCCAATTTATTGGAGCAAGATTAAACAATTAACTCAGTGCTTGTGAATAAGATACATTAATGAAATATGTAATTTTAAGTATTGAGTACTGAATAAGATACATCAATGAAATGTGTAATTTTAAGTATTGAGTAGTGAAATAAATGCAAGGACTCATGATTTTACCCATCCAGTAATTTTAATTTTTTTGCAAAGCTCCATGTTAGTCAGCATGATTCGTCAAAATTGTTCCCTGGTAAAATGCACAACCCCAGCAGATGACATGAAAACAACTCGCTTCACAGATTTGACTTTCCCACACGATCTCAAAACATTCAACACCTCAACGACGGTTGCTTGATCATCTCGTTCTGTATAATAGAGAGCAACTTAATTCCCGCATAGCCTGCTGATTGAAGTTACTATCCAAAAATATTGTAAAAAGGAAACAAAGGCCAAAAACTCTGGAAAGGAAATACTATATGATAAGGTTCTCCTCGAGTAGTGAAAAACAAGTGAAAAACAAGTTGGTCCATCTGAAGCATAGAAGGAAAGAAAGTCAGACCTCGGGGTCCTCAGAGTTGAAATCCATGGGAGTGGCAACTTGGAAAACGCGCTCACATCCATCAATGGCGGCATCAAAGCGAGCTTCATCATCCAAATCTGCTTCCCAGAGCGTCAATCTCTCGTTGGCCCCGGGCATATCCAACAGATGCTTCGGTCTTCACAGGATTACCTATGTAAAGAGAAAACCAAGAAAACTATGAACACTATGGAGATATTTTTCAGTTGATGGTGGATTTTTGGAATTTTTTGAGGTTTAGCAGACATTTTTAAGTTAATTGTAGATTTTCCAAATATTCTGGGATCTAAAAGAATGAGCTACGTCAAAAAATATAAATTTTTGAACACCATTACTCTAATTGCAACTGTTCCTTAATCATCTTTAAATAGATTGTGAATTCCTGAAATATTCTGAGATCCTACTTGGGAAAAGTGGAATAATTCAGAAAATCTGCAATGGATTTAATTTAATTCAGAGAATCAACAATCGACTTAAGCTCTCTTGTCCTACCCAAATCAGTGTGTCAAAATGTTCAGTCTGAGATCTGTATACAAATGAACCAAAATTATAAACCTACTAGTGTCTTGTACAGTTGCTCTAACACTATATCCTAGATCAAGCAAACGCATGACGAGCCATGACCCTACGAACCCAGCAGCTGCTGAGACGCATACTGTACTTCCTTGATGAACCTTATGATTTAACAGTTCTTCTGGCACTTGGGGTTTCTCTTTGCCAAAAGCCATTGCAGAGCCGTAATCAGCTGGCAAGCTAAATTAACAAATCGCTTGGATGATAATTTCTTGGCTCCGCAAATGTAAGCAAAAAAGTATCTTGGGGATTTTTCTTGCTTCTCCAGCTACCTGTCAGACAGAATATCAATCGCAGAAGAGTCGGTAAAACCGTGCCGTTGAATGGCTGTGATATGTGGGTTCCTTGAGCTACCTAACATTCTATTCCATGTTTTCCCCTCATCAATAATTTCGAGGCGAACTTTCCATGGAGGGTAACATGAGAATCCTGCTAGGTTCACAGAATCATGATGCTTTGGAGACTGCGATCCCCCGCACGAAGAATCAGACATCGCATTTTGGCAAACCACAAAGTGACTTTCCAAAGTCAAATGAGGACACGTGAAATTTTGGCGTTTTTCATACTTTCACTTACGGAGTAGGATAGGGTAGTATGACAATGTAGTAGTGAAAGTTACAATAATTAATACGTAATAGATTAATTTCAGGTTTGAAGAATAGGATATTGGAATAGGGTGATATTATAATAAATTCATAATATGTAATAAGTTAATTTTCAGGTTTAAAGAACAGGAAATGTTATAATATATTCATAATATGTCAATTATTATTATTATTATTATTATTATTATTATTTTTTTTAGGGATAGTAAATCAATTAATAATTTGTTAAAATGTTTTTGAAACGATAATTATAATAAAAATATTTAATTTTTATAAAATTTATTTTATATTTAAAAGATAAAAATTTAAATATCAAATTAGTTATGAATATTAAATTAAATTAATTAGTATTTTTTTTATTATAAACATAATTTTAATTAAATAATTAAAAATGTTAAAATGTTAAATAAGATGCAAGAAATATTGTCCTTAAAATTATTTGGTTTTTATCAATATAATAATCTCAATTATCATTATCATTTTATAAAAGTTAATTTCTTTATAATATATTTGAATTGATTTTTTACAATTTTTTTATAATATTAGACTTATGGATTTTTAAATATTTGAATTTATTGAGCCGAAATGCTCATGCCAATGTGAACGGGATGTGTATATTAGTCTCTTTTAAAATAAAATTAAAATATTTTCTTAAAAGATATGCTATGCATATTTAATTAGTTGTCCATATAATTTAATATAATTTCATGTAAAGAAATTAGAAGAAAAAAATATACAAGTATAATGGTTAAACCTTATACTTTTCAAAAATATTTTAACACATGATATCAACTTTAAAAGAAAATATCTTAACATTGTATAGAATAAAATATCTAATGTAGTTTATGAATAAAATATTTTCATATGAATTAATATTGATGTAACTTTTTGGCAAATCCACCATTACATTAAAGATAATTGTTTCATCAATGCCATAAATGGGTTCCTTACTATATGTCTCCAAAGACCTCCTCAGTTATTTGATATATAATGAAATGAAAATCTAAAGTTAGAATTAACTATTTGTTTAGGGTGAAATCTTTATAATATAGTTTTCATTGCAGTAGTGATGGTAATTATTATTGATTTTTATTTACAAATGTAAATTGTGTCATTACCATTGTCTAAAGCAGCATAGATCCATCTTACGTATGTATCTAACATGAGCAGAGAGGGATCAAATTTCGTCACATGCAAACTTATTTAGAGTGCAAAATATAATGTGTAATTTTTCACTGTTTAAATTGTATTTTTGAATGATAATGTAGAGTATATATAGGACCAAATAAATATTTTAACTATAAAAACTATACATTTTTTTTGTAAATGATATATAATATATACATAATTGACATTAAAATATTTTACATAACATATACAAAGAGACATTTTATTAGTCCAAATTAGTTAACATAGATCTTAAATAGTTTGTTTAAATCTCTTATTGAAATATTTTTGGAAAGTATAAGATTTAAACATCTTACTCAACAATATATTCATTTTTATTATTATGGTCGATATTATTTTTCTATTTAGAGCAAACAAATGAACAAACTGACACGTTGTAGAATAAGCCTCTCAGCTCAATAAATATGATCTTATTTGGTGTGATGTTATTTGTCACCTGTTATTGGGTGGATTCATAAATAATTGGTAATGGTTCATAACATGGTATGCTTAACTGTATTGATTTCTTATGTCATTTAATCATGTTTTCATCTAGACCCAAGGGTTAGCTCACTTGGTCAAGTTCCTATTGCTAAGTACCTTGTCATTTGGGAGGTCATAGGGTCAAATCTCCTCGATGCCCTTGGGGTTAGGTCTTGCTTGTTTGGCGGACGGGTAGATTCCTTCGGGTTGATTTGCTTGGATTTTTCGCGTGGACGTCTGTCAATTTGATCTCCTGGATTTTTCTCGTGGATGTCCTTTGAGTTGATCTATTGATATTTCCCATGGATATAGTGCATATTTTCTTCTTTTATAATGAGTATAATTTTATAAAACTTTTTAAGAGATCTCAACAAGAATATAAAATCACATATTTACATTTTAAACTTTGATCATATGATATAAATGTCTGTTATCCTTATTTATTCTCCAAGAAAACTAATATATTATAGGAACAACAAAGTTAACTACATGAAAAGGTGGACTACTCGAGGACGCATAGCTTCAAAACCTTCGCTAAGAACGGTTAGAGTTTCTACTTCTCACTGCTGAAGAGACTGTCGATGTCATTATCACTGTCATGGTTGGTAGGTTGACCTCTCCCCTCTTGTCACTTGGATTCCCTACCCATCTCTCGTTGTCATCGCATTTGTCTGAAATATGTTGGAAATGGATGTAGACGTGGTCGACTATTCAGAGGACCCCAAGCCCAACGAGTCCATCTGGATGAGCCCTGACATTGCACCGGAGATGATGGTTTACGGACCTCTGGGCACAGACCATCTATTACAGCAGGGTTTAACTCACAGTCATTTCGACATAGGTCCTTCCACTCCATCCATTTTTTTTTATTGACCTCACTACAGGGTCATCAGGTCTTGACTGCCCTTCCCTCTCTCCACCTACCCTTCATTATCTCATTTCCTGCATCCCTCCATCCCCTACATTTGACTCTGGGTCGTTGGAATCCCCCCGTCTAATTCCCCCCTCTTCAAACCCTTCTACATCTAGTTTGGTCTCTACTATTGCTTCCCCTCCACTCTCGGTTGATCTTCTGCATCCAATTCATTCCTTGGATATTCTTGGACTCTCTACCTCTTCAACTAGGTGTTTTGATATCCCTATTGTAAACCCTCATTCCAGCACCCCACAATCTCAGTGGGACGTATGAAGCACTCAAAATCCTCTTCAAGACCACCCCACTTCTTCGTGATCAAGCAAAGAAAAGAAGTTGAAGTGCGTAAAATCCTCCTGCAAGCATCTGGAACTCTTTTCTGGTGTTGGAGTGCAAATGGGGGAGGTGGTGGACACCGCCGATAAGGTATTGGTTGGAAGGATTTGAGGGCGTGCTTACTCTGCTACATGATTATGCCTATCGGTTATGGAAATTTGGGGTCACATCCTCAAGGAACTCCCGACAATTACTACTTTGGCTCGGGGTTGGTTTTCTCTAAGTTTTCTGAGGGAGGATCAAATCACTTGGGTCCTTTTGCACTATCGGCATATTAAGATGGCCCCTATTCTGCTTAAGCACTGGAGCCCTTTATTCGACGCTAAGCATGTTCAACTAGGAGCATGTATGTTAAGGTTTAGGTTACCAAGCCTTCTTCTCCATTTTTTGTCTGAGGATATTTTTGTGTGCATTAGGAATGCGCTTGGTAGTTTTATAGTTCCCACAAGTCTTATGAATCATCTAGAAACAAATCCATGGCTCGAATACTGGTGTATTTGGACACCACAGAGGGACTAGAGGAATAGATTACTTTGCACTAGCGAAGACTCACCCGCATCCAACTCTTCGACTATGAAGTAGTGCCTTTCAGATGCCAGAGGTGTCACAAGGTGGGTCACCTTTACAAAGAATGTCCTATGGTAAATTATGTTGCTTTCCCCATCAAAGATTCGACTGCAGCAACTTCGGGTGCACCTTCATTTGCTGAAGAATTGCCTCCTCAATCTTTGGGTCCGAATGTCTTAGCTTGTAGTGGTGCACAGATCCCGAATTTGACTTCTCCCAAGCCTCCCTACCACCTATGACGAGATCCTGAGTTGCTGTTGTGGCTACTCACTCATCGGGTACTTATTCTCCTCTTTACTCTGCATCTTCAGTTATTTCTACTCTTCCTACATTGCACTAGCATGTTGCATTTGCATCCATCCCTGGAATTTCATCATCCCCCTATCTTGTCCATGATACGAATTGGATCCTTGAAAATTATCAGAGTTTTATGACTGTTTCAAAATATGACAGACTTCAAAATCTTGTAAACAATGAGCTATCAGGAAATAACCTCTGAATAATGATAATTTGCAGCAAGCACGGAGAAACGAGGACCTTCGGTCAAAGCGCGTTGACCATTGGCCCATGGGGACTGTGCATGGCACAAAAATGGCAATTGGGAGGTTCAAACCTAGAAACAGAGGTTGTTTCTGATGCACGATTAGCATCGCAGAACAAAACCCCTCGAAAAGGAAAGGCCTCGAGCGCACGGTCACAAGGGAAGCCAGGAAACCGTAGGAAAAGCGCTAAAATGACAGGCGGGTCCTGTGCTCCAAAACCCATGGAATATTGGGGGAATTTTGGGCAGTAAGTGGGTTTGTCAGAGGACCAAGCGATTCCATACATCGAATGACACATGTTTGGTGAATGAGAGAGAAAAACTGCTCTCGTCGCGGGATAACGGTCGAGCAAATCACCCGCGTGATAAAAGCGATGACTATAGGATTTGGAGGCCCCAGATCAAACAATGAAGATTACACCCGATGGGAGACCAGATTTGGTGGAAGAATAACCTGAGGCATATAAAGGTTTGAAGTCCGATTTGACCGTTTAGCTAGCGGATGAATCATTTCGCGGAATAACCAAAGTAACGAACCATTCGAGGAAGAGCTGGTGCTCAGTTTGTGAAGGGACAAGTGACCACCTCTCTGTGAAACGTTACATAGTGGCGATGATAAAGAAGCATGGAATTCCAAGCGAACAGAGGCATGTGATCTGAAGAGCCAGAAGAGGAAGCGAATGGTCAAGGGACAGATTGGCTTTAAGCCACGAACAGATAGATGAGATAGGGGGAAATAAAATAGAGAGGTAAGCAAGAGAAGCAGAGAATAGAGAAGTCGAGTTGACCTGCAGAGCTAAGGCGACATCGAGTAGACAGAACCGAGAAGGCTTGAGAGGTTCAAGCAATCCTTGTGAGGATATCTGTCGGGAACTGAGTACCAAATTGGACTCATCCCATTAAAGACCAGATTGAGG
Organism: Pinus taeda; assembly: GCA_000404065.3. Taxonomy (NCBI): domain Eukaryota; kingdom Viridiplantae; phylum Streptophyta; class Pinopsida; order Pinales; family Pinaceae; genus Pinus; species Pinus taeda. The sequence goes on along the minus strand of APFE030442698.1, from coordinate 55,487 downwards.
TCAAGAGTTGGTAAGGGGGAGTCTGTGTACTCCAGTGGCTTGGGGAATCCAAGTACCACCCTACTAAGCATCATCTATTACAAGAGACTCAAATTGAGCTCCTCATTGTAAAAAACTATGCTCAAAGACACAATAAAAAAGGCCACCACTGAAAGCTGGACCAGGAGATGTAGCCTAGGAGGATTATGTGAACTCCTTATTAAATTATTGTGTTTTGCATTTGCTTGTTGTGTTTCTCTTACTATTTTCCAGTGTCTGTTTATTTTAAAATATTATTGATCTATTGCCTAAGATAATATAGAGATACACACTAGCACATGAATCTATAATACCTACATTAATTTACTGAGATCATTCATAAGTGATTTCAGATCAAGTGGTATCAAAGCTTTAGGCTATTAAGGTTAGACAAGCTTGTGCTGGATTTAGCTGTTGAATGTTAACTAGATCAAAGCTCAAATTAGGAGAAGGAGAGTTGGTCGAAACTAATCCTGAAATTGGAAGAGTCTATCCTCAGAAGACAATTTCGGAGGAAAGAGTTGTGGGGCCAGACCCTCAATTTATAAATAGTTTCTTGGCCATAACGTCCATGGTAGAGGAAATGTATAAGGACTTTAGAAAACATAAATATGAAGATTCTTCAGGCTCCAAACAAGATAAAGGAGAAGAAGAGTCTCTCCTCCATGACCACTCAAAAGGCAGGAAGAAGAAAGCTTTCTCACACCTCCTAATAGCCCTGAACATAAAAAGAAGACATCTTTGATTAAACTAGATGTTAAATTTGATTTACCAATATATGGTGGAGAGTTGAATGCAGAAAAGTTGGATAATCGGATTAGGCAAATTGATGTTTATTACAGAGTGTAGAGTATTAATTCAGTCAAGAGTAAGATTCAGCTAGCCAGCCTACGCCTTGGAGGCATTGCCTTGGTTTGGTGGGAAGGCAGGATCCAAGCTGACATGAAGAGGCATGGTAATACCATTTCTGTTTGGAGTGAATTTGTTTCTACAATAAAAAAGCAGTTCTATCCACTAGCGTACATGCAGCAAGCCACAATGAGCTAGCAAACTCTTTTACAACTGAAAGGGAAAAGTGTACAAGGTTACACCCAAGAATTTAGGAAGAGAGCATTGATTCTAGGAATCTCATTAGACTCACCTGAGACTCTATTGAAGTACATCGGTGGTCTACACATCTACATGGGGCACACTATACTCATGTTTACTCCCACTAGTATAGATGAAGTATTTGTTCAAGCTACACATATAGAAGCTAGAGGAAATAATGGAAACCCAGAAGTTGGGGAATCATCGCAACCCACTGCAAGCAAGAATAAGGAGAAAAGAAAACAGAAATGCAAAGCAAAGAAGGCCAACACTGCATAGAAAAGCAAGTCTTCATGCACTCACTGTAAGAAGGATGGGCATGATGATGAGCATTGTTGGATTCTGCATCCGGAGCTAAGACCTAAGAAGTTCGAGGGCAAGAAGAAGAAGACTGCTGCAGTTATTCAGAAAGATTTGGGGTCAGACTCAGGAGATGAAACAACCATTGCAGCCATAGGTATAAAAGGTAAGAATTTTGAAGCATCTACTAGTAATTTTGCACAATCTACTATTGATGAAGAAAATGAGAGAAAAATACATGAGCTTTTCCATATTCGAGTTATTTTCAAACATAAAAAAATCGATACTTTTTTTTACAGTGGCTCACAAGTAAATTTAATTTCTGAAGCAATTGTAAAGAAGTTGGGATGACAGACTACACCTCACAAGAAACCATACCCATTAGGATGGTTAAATGATAAAGCACGACTGCAAGTGACTAGACAATGCAGACTCAAGTTTTCTTTTGGGTTAGCATTTGTAGATGAGGTTGAGTTAGACATAATTCCATTGGATATATGTGGAATTGTTTTAGGATGTCCTTACTTGTATGACAAAAAAGCTATTTTCTATAGAGTTGAGAACAAGTATCTACTCGTTAAAGATGGAATCAAATACTTTGTAAGAGCTCATAAGCTCAAGAATAACTATACTCTCATAAACTTAGGGTAGATGAAACGAATGATAAATTCATGAAAACAATTCGTACTAATGGTTGTAAGGGAAACGAAACCTAATAAAACCAATTCCATTGAGGGCTGTGATGCTAAACAACAAGCTGATTTAGAAAATGTTGTTTCAGAGTATGATATCTTGTTTCAAGAACCTAAAGGTCTGCCACCCAAAAAGGAAATAGTGCATGAAATTAATTTGCAGCAAGATGCTCCATTTCTTAACATTGCGATGTATAGGTTGTCCACTTTAGATAATGTATAAATCAAGAAGCAGGTGTAGGAGTTGCTCGAGAAAGGGTTCATTAGACCTAGCACATCACCATGTGTATCTCCAATTGTTTTGGTTAGAAAGAAAGATGGCTCGTGGAGAATGTGCATTGATTACCGAGCACTGAATAAGATAACAATGAAAAATCATTATCCCCTTCCTCACATAGATGATCTATTGGATCAATTGAAAGAAGCTGTTTATTTTTCCAAGTTAGACATGCATAGTGGATATCATTAGGTCAGAGTTGCAGAACAATATGCATGGAATACTACTTGGAAAACAAAGCAGGGATTGTATGAGTGGTTGGTTATGCCTTTTGGCTTAACTAATGCTCCTGCTACTTTCATGAGAATAATGAATGATGTACTTAGACCTCCTTTTGATGATCTTGTTATTGTATATATGAATGACATTCTGATATTTAGTCAAACATGGGAAGAAAATTTAAAGCATGTTAAGTAGACACTAGATGTTTTGAAAAGAGAAAAACTTTATGTTGAACTTTCAAAATGTGAATTTGGCAAAACATTTTTGAATTATTTGGGACATATAGTAGGGTGTGGTGAATTGAAGATAGATCCCTCTAAGGTGGAAGTCACTATAAACTGGCCTAAAACAAAATTTGCTACAGAATTTAGGAGCATCTTAGGAGCAACACAATATTGGAGAAAGTTCATTTCTAGCTTTTCCTTAATTGCAGCTCCCTTACATGCTTTAACAGGATTGAACAAGGTGTTTTAGTGGGGAGGCAAATAATAGAAAGCCTTTGACATCTTGAAAGAAAATATTAGTACAACACCAGTACTAGCACTGCCTGATCTTCAAATATCGTTTGAGATCCAAATGGATGTCAGTGACTATGCCATGGGAGCAGTGTTGACACAACACTGTAGACCCATATGTTATCATTCTGAGACATCTAATTCTGCACTAGTTAACTATCCCACATATGATAAATAATTGTATGCACTAGTACAGAGCGTGAAAAAGTGGAAACATTACTTAATGGGCAAAGAGACAATAATACATATTGACCATCAACCACTTCAATATCTACACTCCCAAACTAAGTTGCAGCAATCAAGACACTATAGATGGATGGGTTTTCTACAACAGTTTCATTTAGTCATCAGATATATAATGGGCATACACAATAAAGTTGCAGAAATGTTATCTAGACCCATTATAAATGCATCTACTATACTTAAGCATAATTCTGTGTTACATGAGAGCTACATTAAACAATATGCTCAAGATATAAACTTTAAAGATGTATATGCAACTTTAAGTCAAGGCAAACGAGTAGAAGAATTGGATTATCATGTTAAGGACCAAATCCTATATCATTGTGGGAAGCTATGCATTCCACAAACTGAAAGAGTAAAGATAATTCAAGAAGCACACACTTCTCTAATATCATGTCACTTTGCAGTAAGTAAAATAGTTGCACAGCTGCAAAGGTTTTTTTATTGGCCAAAAATGAATGAGATAGTTTCTAGATATGTAAGAGAGTGTACTATGTGTGCTAAAAGCAAGCCCAACAATAGAAAACTAGGCTTGTGCACTCCATTACCAATTCCTTCTCATCCCTGGGAGAGTGTTTCCATGGAATTTGTTGGAGGACTGCCTAAATCTAGGAAAGGTCATGATTAGCTGTATGTTGTTGTGGATAGGTTCAGAAAAATGTGTGTTTTGATACCTTGTAATAAACATATTACAGCTGCACAAACTACAAAATTGTTCTATCAACATCTATGGGTTCATTTTGGATTACCCACTTCCATTATATCTGATCGAGACACCCAATTTGTGGGAAAGTTTTGGTCAAGTCTGTGGGAACTGATGGACACCAAACTGAAGAAAAGCACAACTTTCCATCCACAAACCGATGGCCAGACAGAAGTAGTCAATAGGATAGTGATCTAGTTACTCAGGGGATATTGCAGTAAGCATCCTAAGCTTTGGGATGAACATTTGTGTTATGTGCAACACGCTTACAACTGAGCTAGAAATTCTTCTACATAGAGATCTCCTTTTGAGACCTGTTTTGGTTTCACACCAAGGTCACCCTTGGATTTTGTCTTTGGTAAGGACACAACAGTTGAGGGACACAGGGGTCGGGCATTTCATGCTACCCACCAGGGATCGACCCTAATAACCTATTTCGTTCGTCGACCATTTCTTTCGCGTTGGCTCTGATTCCACTCCATTTCCACTGCACGCCTTCCGTTTATGTTTAAAGGTATATATTCTACTATAAAAACCTTACCGCACTGACCCTAATGCGCTCCTTCCCCTATTCGCTCGACCTAAAACCCTATGCCTTATCTTATTTAGTTTGATTCGGTAGTGACTGGGAATCTCTCATATCCTGTTCCCCACTTCACTAACATTCAAACATTCATTCCTGCCTCGATCCATCAGATGAAGCAGCAGGGATTGATGAATCAGATAAGCCTCTATCGATCTTGGTAGCGGGGATAGTAGGCTCTACGGCTCATTCATATCCCGTGAGTTGGAGATACTTAGTAGATTGATTGATACTTGTGGTACCAGATATGGGGGAAGGAATCAATGTATGCAGAGGAAGATTCCCTCTATGAAGGAATGAATGGCATGGCAGGACAAGCATAAGAAGAGGCCTCCTCCTTTCCCACCCCTTCTTCATTCTCTTTTTTCTGGCTCTACCGAGGAGTGAACGATTCAACCATGAATAGAATATTTGACACCCGAGAAATCGGATTTAAGGGGATGGGACTTTATAGGTGGGGCTATTTCCATAGATGACAATTATCCGCCTATAACTCCTGCGCCCCTTAGCTTCCGACATCAACCACCAGATGGCGAGGAGTCTCGACTCGAAGGAGAGGAGCGGGATAGTCCTAAGGTCAGTTGTAGAAGATCGATAGCTCTTGAATTCAATGAGAGATTCTTTAGCCAAAAGGAATTTCTCTTTACTTCCAAAAATGAAAGGCCCTCAACCAAGACAAAAAAAGAAGGTCGCGGAGGGGCTTGTGGTTCATTGAACAAATCCAAGAGATCCACCAGGTAGTACAGGAATAGCTCGAAAAGAGCCAAGCCAAATACAAAGCAAGGCATGACAAGCATCGGACAGAGCATAGTTTCCAAGTTGGTGATCAAGTCTGGATGTATATCAACAAGGACAGGATGCAAGGGGAAGGTAAAAAGCTAAATCCTATCAGGTATGGACCTTTCAAGATACTTGAGAAGATTGGTGAGAATGCTTTTCACCTTGACCTACCAGCTTACATGCACATCTACTTAGTAGTAAATGCAGACATCTTGAGATTATTTGAACCTTCACTAATTGAGGATCTTGAAGAGTAGAGTCAATTGCCTTCTATTGATGACTTGCTACATGAATATCTCAATGAATTACAGGAAAACACAGTTCTGGACAAGAAGGTGAGAACGACGCGCAGGGGAGATGTTGAGTACCTTAGAATTAGACTCAGGGGTTCAAAGCTGAGCAATGCAAAATGGATAGAGATTGGACTGGTGAGAAAGTTGTATCCTCACTTAGTTGATGCTTGAAAACCAACTTTTGGTGGTCCAAAAGCTTTCGTAGTGGGAAAGCCGTGATCCAAATTGGAACCTGAAAATTATCAGAGTTCTATGATTGTTTCAAATTATGTCAAACTTCAAAATCTTGTAAAGAATGAGCTATCAGGAAATAACCTCTGAATAATGGTAATTTACAGCAAGCACGGAGCAACGAGGACCTTTGATCAAAGCGTGTTGACCATTGGCCCATGGGGACTATGTATGGCACAAAAATGGTAGTTGGGAGGCTCAAACCCAGAAATGGAGGTTATTACTAATGCGCAAAATCCCTCGAAAAGGAAAGGCCCCGAGCACACAGTCACAAGAGAAACAAGGAAACCATGGGAAAAGCACTAAAACGACAGACGGGTCCCACGCTCCAAAACCAGCAGAATGTCAGAGGCATTTCGGGTGGTAAGTGGGTTTGTCAGAGGATCAAGTGATTCCCTACATTGAATGACATGTGTCCAGTGGATGAGAGAGAGAAATCACTCTCATCGCAGGCTAACGGTCAAGAAAGTCACTCATTCGATAAAAGGGATGATTGTAGAATCTGGAGGCCCCAGATCAAACGATGAAGATTGCACCCGATGGGAGACCGGATTTAGTGAAAGAATAAGTTGAGGCATTTAAAGGTTTGAAGTCTGATTTGACCGTTGAGCTGGCAGATGAATCATTTAGCGGAATAACCAAAGTAACGAACAATTTGAGGAAGAGCTGGCGCTTAGTTCATGAAGGGACAAGTGGCCACATCTCCGTGAAATGTTACACAGTGGCGATGACACAAAAGCAGGGAATTCCAAGCGAATGGAGGCAGGTGATTAGGAAGCGAATAGTCAAGGGACGGATTGGATTTAAGCCACGAACAGACAGAGGAGACATGGGGAGATAGAATAGAGAGGGAAGCAAGAACTAGAGAACAAAGAAGTCAAGCTGACCTGTAGAGCTAAGGCAACATCGAGCAGACAGAACCGAGAAGGCTTGAGAGGTTCAAGCAATCCCTGTGAAGATATATGTCGAGAACTGAGTAGCAAATTCGACTCATCCCATTAAAGACTAGTTGAGGTTGAGACTTGGTAAGGGGGAGTCTGTGTACTCCAATGGCTTGGGGAATCCAAGTACCACCCTACTAAGCATCATCTATTGTAGGAGACTCAAATTGAGCTCCTCATTATAAAAAAATCTGCTCAAAGACACAATAAAAAAGGCCACCACTGAACGTTAGATAAGGAGACCTAGCCTAGGAGGATTGGGTGAACTCCTTATTAAATTGTTGTGTTTTGCATTTGCTTTCTGTGTTTCTCTTACTGTTTTCCAGTGTCTGTTTATTTCGCAATCTTATCGATCCGTTGCCTAAGATAATATCGACACACACACCAACACATGAGTCTATAATACCTACATTAATTTACTGATATCATTCATGAGTGATTTTAGATCACTCCAATTATATCTACCACTCTTCCCTCCATTCCGTCCCTAGATATTTCCACCTCCTCTGGTCATTCCCACTCATACAACCTTTGATCTAGGGTATCACATTCCCTCGAACATTCTGGGATTCGGTTGATTCCCCCTCCTAAATCTACCAAGTCCTCTAGAGGTAGACACTCAAATATCTCCAAGGCTATCATTCAGATTGGTGTGGATGAGGCTTTGGGCAAGCAATCCACTCTCCACAAGGTTCTTAGAGCAACACACACCCTCACCCGGTTACTATCATGAAATGACTGTGATTCAATTGTAGGGGTTTGGCGAGCCTTGCTAAATTTTTTTCCCTTATAAGATTATTGGATTCTAAGTCCAGTGACATCATTTACTTGCAAGATGTAGAAATTTTGAATAATTTAACACATATTCAACAGAGATTATCCTGATCATGTACTATTGCGGAAAACATACACAATACATAAGCTCCTCTACGTTGATCATCAATATAGCAACATCAATAACAATAAAACATCAAGAGCATTCACACATTAACACAGTATGTATCCCGGGGAAAGCATCTCGCTAAAAACCCCAACTATCTGTATATTAATGATTGAGTCATGTAACATTACAAAGTACAATGCTTATCACAAGCAATCCAGTACCATCTCCTCCTGTTACACACAATACAACTCAGATCTGAATCAATCACTGGCTCAAATCTCTTCCGCTGCTTGCTTGCCTCCGCTGCTCAATACCTGCACAAGAACTGGTGATAATTCCAAGGCAGCCACGTCTTTCCTTGGCTAAATCACGTGAGAACAAGCTACAATGTGGGAAAACTCATTGGTATACTCAATACCCTGATTTGTGCAAGATCTGGTGCACAACTATAGTCACAACTCATAGCAATCTGATTCTCTAACACCTGTCCCTGCTGAACTGAACATGCACTGACATGCAACTGAGTTAACTGATGTATTCATTAGTTGTATTATGAGTTAATAACTTGTGAATTAATTAATAACTAATTCACCCAACTCATCTCTAGTCTATTCGCCAGTTAGACTAAATACAACCAGTTTAACAAAGCTAAACTGAACACAACTCCATCAACTGCACCTCCAGTCCACTAAACTCAACTCACTTGAGTTCTAACTGAAGTCATGCATGCAAATATTAAACTAACCCATAAGAACCACGTATTTCCTTCATGCAATTGCATGTGCCACATCCGTAGCTCGAACTGAAGTGCTCCAAGAGAATAAGACAAAGTTTATAGTCCAAATATTATTGTGAGATAATAATATTTGACTTTTCTATTTTTGACAGCCAGTCTAAAAATAGACTTGATCACTCACACTGTGATCACTCACACTTTCATCAAAAATAGAAGTCCATCTATTTTTCCAACTTTGATCAATCATCCATAAACAGCAACCTGCAATCCATAGACATGATCCATATGTTTAAAAATAGACATAGTCTAAAAATAGACTTGTGCCAAAAATAGCCTGCGGGCCCACTTAGTGAAGGCGACTCTTTTCACTAAGCTCCATCATCTTGTTGCAATCTCAACACAAGAAACCCTCACTAAAGATAACTAGATCATCCCTATACTACAAGCTCTGAAGTCGGGATGGACCTTCCATGCACATGATGTCATTTGAATATCTGGAGGCATTTCATTAGGTATCAATCCGCATACTATTAAGATTATCACTACCTAGGGTGTATCAGGGTTTATCAGAATGGACATCTATTCCTTTGAATTAGGGATGAAGTTCAGAATCATTAATATATATTCTCCCTGTCTCAACCGAGCTGATTTGTGGACTCATTTTCTCAATCTATCCCTTGTCAATTCAGACAACCTCATTCTGGGGGGGATTTTAATTTTTCCATTGGTTATGGGGAATCTGTAGTAATGCCCAACTAGATCTACTATTAGATACTATGTCCCATGCAACACCAATTGATCGATATTCCCATGAACAAGGTTCAACCCACTTGGTGCAACAAAATAATGGGAGATGCTACCTTGGCTAGGTATTTGGACCGATTTCTAATCAGGGAACAACTGATTCAGGCTCTAACAAATTATTGACAGTGGGTGGGAGTGGGTGAAATCTCTAACCATTCTCCTATCTACCTAGAAATGTCTGGGCCCTTTCTGAAGCCTAGGGCTCCTTTTAAATTCAACTCCACCTGGTTGATGAACCCTAAATATACCATATTGGTCACGGATCACTGGCATGCACATGCACCATCTTGGGGGAGATCCATATTTGAAGGCTTTTGTCAAAATATACTCAAGATCAAGAGATTATAAATTAAATGGGCTAAGAAACAAAGAGATGTGGATGCTTAATCCCTCAAGATCATAGAAGAAAAATTGGTCGATCTTCTGGATGAGAAAGGTAGAGGATTCATATCGAATGAAGCTAAATCCCATCTCACGGACCTAGAGACTCAAATATCTAAGATTCTTAAAGAGCGTGGGGAAATTTGGTGACTTGGGAGTCGGGCTATATGGTTAAAGGTAGGAGATGATGACACCAAATTATTTCATAATTTTGCAAAGGGGAGAAGGGCTAGCAACACTATTTGGAAAATGCCCACTAAAGATGGTCAATTTTGCTGCTCCTTTCATCATCTGGCCCATCTTGACAATTCGCACTTCCAACAATTGTTCAAGGCCCCCCATGGTGCATCCATTGCTGAAATTGTTCAAATAGTTAGGCTTTTCCCTCGTTATGTTGACCAAGGGGACTTTGATGACCTTATCAAACTTGTTACCATGGGCGAACTAGAGAGCACAATTAAATGGCTCAAACAATATAAGAGCCCGAGCCTGGATGGGTGGACAATTGAATTTTATATTTCTTTCTTAAACACCATTGGATGGGATCTCCTTAATGTTGTGGAGGAATGCAAACTTACTAGTCCTTTGTACGAGGCTATCAACTCTAATTTTATAGCTCTTATCCCAAAAGTGGACTCTCCCAGTTCCTTCAATGATTTTCAACCCATCTCCCTTTGCAAATTCTTCTACAAGATCATTTCCAAGATTATCGCCAGTCACCTTAAGCACGTCCTATCAAATCATATCCTACCTAAGAAATTTGCTTTCTTGCACAATCGATAAATCCATGAAGCTGTGGGAACTGCACAGGAGGCCCTCCATTCCGTTAAGATGAAGTAGCTCAAAGGTGCCATTCTCAAAATTGATTTATCCAAGGCCTTTGATCAGGTCATCTGGCTATACATTAGATTGCTCCTTACTCATTTGGGCTTTCCCTTATCTTTCATCACCTGGATCATGAGTTGTATCACAACAACTTCATTCAGTGTTCTCATCAATGGCTCTGCTTCCTACTTCTTTCATGTAGAGCTCGGGCTTAGGCAAGGTTGTCCATTATCCCCTCTCCTATTTCTTCTAGTTATGGAAGGACTTAGTGGAATTATTCATGAGGCTGAAAGTGAGGGGCGCATATTAGGTCTGTAGGTCACTGAACGTTTTACTATTACCCACCTCCCTTTTGTGGATGATGTGCTTATTTTTTTGAATGGTAGTATTCAAGATTCCTCTATTTTTGATGATATTATGATGCTATTTTCAGCTGCTACATGTATGGAATCTAATAGGATGAATCGACTATTACCTTCTTAGCTCGCTCTCCACAGGAAATGCAGATAACCACATAGAAATTTCCATTTCAAATATTAAAATTGGAGGCAAGACTCAAATACCTTGGCTTCCAGATAAAACCTCCTTTTTACAAAATAGCAGATTGGATATGGATGGTGGCCAAGATCGAAAAGATACTTCTCAATTGGAACCATATGTTTCTATCTAGAGCAAGGCGATAGTTCTCATCAAATCTATTTTGGAGGCAATGTTGGTGTGTTGGATGTAATTAGCTTGATCAAAAAGATATCCTCTCTCAGATTAAAAAAATTATGCTGCAGATTCATTTGAAATGGAGACCCTTTTCTTGGCTGGGTTGGGGCCAACTTGCACTCTAAAAAAATTGGGGTGGATGGGGATTAGAAGACCTACCATCATTTGCTATGCTCTAGCTACTAAAATGGGTTGGCTAATCCTTACCTCTCACAGCCTATGGATATAGGTGGTGCATTACAAATATATTTGGGCCTTACAAATCATGGGTTGGATTTGGCTCCCAACTTTGCACAAATTGGGTATTTATTCAATCTAGTGAGCTGTCCTTCAAGCTCTACCCACCATCATGAATGGTCTTGTATGGCACATCAGAGATGGACAATCGGTGTGGATTGGCATAGATCCATGGAAAAGTTGTGATAATATGCATTGGCTTCCACCCGACCTCATTAATTTCCTCAAGCACAATGACATTCATAGGATCACAACCATTGCTAATATGGAGAATACTAACATATTCACTCAATCATGGAAATCGACAGAGTTGTGAGGCATCCCTAATCAATGGCACCAATCATGGGCTGATTATATAAGTGCACTGATAGAATCACATGTGCACATTAAGGAGGGAGTTGATGAACTCATCTGAGCACATGATGGTCATCGTATATATTCACCTAAAAAAGGATATCCCATCATCCATGCTATTCACACTCCACCTGTGCTCATCGATTGGTGGTGGATTACATGGAAACTCAAAGCCCCTCCTCGCATTAGGCTACTAATGTGGAACATATTAAGGAACAAAACACCCACTGGGAGCAACCCGAAGCATAGGTCCTTTCATGGCCCTTCCTGCTGTGTTTTATGTAAACATGTTGAGGAAACAAATGACCATATTTCTATTCACTGCCCCATGGTGATTGATATACGGTCACAAGTTCTCACTTCCCTCTCCATTACTATTCGATGGATAGGAAATTCTACTGTGGAAGCATGGAATCACTAGAGGGCGGGGACTTCAAACCCAAAACACCATTATTTACCCTTGATCATTTGTTGGACCATATGGCTAAACCGGAATGGAATTATTTTTAGGGACAGAGCTAGCTCCTGGCTTGTATCCATTTCTCGTATCCTAATTTCTTTTCATGAGATATCGGATGAAGACAACACTCCTACTATTTGGCTAGTGACCACAGAAGTTATAAATCGCAATATGTCATGGGATTTTTGTTGATGGTGCTACACAGGAACAGTATGTGGTGGGGGGGGGGGGGGGGGGATTATTCTATTACACCAATCTGAAAACCATATTTTTCGCGTTCAAATGGGTCTAGGGACTGGGGGGGGGATTATTCTATTACACCAATCTGAAAACCATATTTTTCGCGTTCAAATTGGTCTGGGCACTGGTACTAATAAATTTGCCAAACTTATCACACTTCGTTACGTTCTCCATTTTGAACTTGCTCATGAATGCAGACAACTACAGATTTTTGGGGATTAAAAAATCATAATTAACTGGTTCAACAATGCATCTACATGTCATAGGCATACTCTCAAAAATATATTGGATGAAATCATGCTATTTAAATCCCAATTTGAATATATTTCTTGTCAACATATTTAGAGGGAGTGTAATGAGGCTGCCAACCAACTTTCCAAGGCAGCCATGGTCCAGCCTAGGGGAATATGGCTCAAAAGGGAAGAGTAGGGTGACAAACACTTCTAGTACTATCATTAATTATACATAGCTTAGATTTACATAAGGGCCAATAGGCCTTGGTTTTCTGTAGTATATTTCTTTTTTCCTTATAGTACATGACATATACATACCTCTATATAACTTTCATCTGAATAGTTACAGTACACCCTGCATGGGTAATTTTGTAAGAACTATTTTTTTGATGGCTATGACCCAACATATGACATATGCCGCACAAGCATCTACAACATGTAATTTTCTTTATCTAATAAAAAATTATGATTTTTCCTGAGGAAAAAAAATATAAACTCCCTATTTAATTAAATTTCAATTTTTTTTTTTTTTAAATAAACTATAAATAAGTTTTCTAAATTCAATTTAATTCTTTTAAAAATAAACTATAAACAATATTTCTTAATGCTTGATTTTAGACTTTTGTGATCCATAGTGATTTTGATAAATTCTTTTGGATTAATCACATCATGAGGATTTGGGCGATGTTTCTAACAATCTAATGTGGTTCATCATGAGGACAAAGGTGAAAAAATTAGTCAGTCAAAATCTTTAAATAGCAAGGATGCATCTGTTCCAGAGTTAGCTGTTAGGAAATAGCTATTATGAATTAGTCGTTAAAAATTTAGTTGAATAAATCTATTATTATTTTGTTATGTTTTATTTTAATTAAAATAATATTTAATTCAAAATTAGTTAGATTAATTTAATAATATAATAAGAATTAAATATTTGTAAATATATAATTAAAAATAAGTTTAATATGGTTATTATTAAAAATGAATAATATTCAACAATTATATTTAAATATTATTATATTAAAAGATTGGATAATATTTTAATAGGGAGGTCAAAGAGGATATAAATTGCAATATAAAAATAAAAATAATCAATTATTAATTATTATATTTATTAAAAAAGAATTATGAAAAGAGAACGGTGATCCAACTTCTACTTAACTTCCAAACATCGTCCTTGTTAAGATTAATAGCACATTTTTCAATTTCAATGGCTTCTTGAAGCTTCCTATGATGGAAGTGATCAATCTTGGCAATGACCCTTGATGGAAACATGGTGATTGGATTTCACTGCATGTTCAGCTAAAGCCAAAGAACTAGAGGGGTTGTGCTTAATATCTTCTGTATGTTCTTGGATTCTCTAGTTAATGGAGCGGCGAGTTTCCCCAATGTAGGGAATCCCACAAGAACACACAGGATTCCCTACATTGGTGACACTGGCCGCTCCATTAACTAGAGAATCGAAGAACATGCAACAGATATTAAGCATAATCGCTCTCATTCCTCGGTTTTAGCTGAACATGCAGTGAAATCTAATCACCATGTTTGCATCAAGGATTCCCGGGTCATCACCAAGATTGATCACTTCCATCATCACTTCCATCATAGGAAGCTTCAAGAAGCCATTGAGATTGAAAAATATGATATTAATCTTAGTAGGGGCGATGGTTTTCTTCATGTTTTGCTTTTGAATGGTTTGCCATCTTTATATTTCTTACTTCATAAACACCTTTCTAGATATATATATACTTACTAGGACTCACATAACTATCATTTTTTGTTAGCATGGATTGAGCATGATTCCACAATCAGTTTTTGCTAGCATGGATTAAATTATTCAATTTAAATTTATTTTTTTTAAATAAAATTTAAAAAAACTAAATCACATTGTTTTATGGTACAGATGTTCATAAACAAATCTCAAAAATACAATGGCATTGTTTAAATAATTTTTTAGAGTTTTTAAAATAAATATTTGTATTTATATTAATGCTTTTTTAGTAATATTTTATCTAATGAATTGTATGTAATAGATCACTTGGGTTTAGCTTAGTTTATTAGGTAAAATAGTTGCTACTTTTTATAGCCAAATTCAAAAGCTATAAGTGACATGTTAATACTCTTGAAAAGACTAGTCTATATGGATCTCATTTGAGTATACTCTTACCTTTCTGGATGAGAGGAAGTCCAATTACTAAAACACATAAAATTAGCATCAAAATAAACAAATAAATTATTAAATATGTTTCATATTAAACATTAAATGTACAATTTGGTTGCAATATAAAGTCATTCAACTTTATATTATCTTTTGAATTTTAATATTATCAGCTAATCCCTCATGTTTCGAAAACCAACACAACAATACAACTTATAACATTTTCAAACAATTCTTCACACTAGTGTCTTACGAATTGATTTTATATTTACCAGTAAATAGGATTTTTTTTTTTTTGTATCTATCTCTATATTAGATAAATACATCTTTGAACACTTTCTTCTAAACATGTTGTTATATATATATATATTATATATATATATATATATTATATATAGACACACACACACACACACTTTGCTAGACATTTTAAATAAATAAAAATTTTCCATTCATCAACTATTATAATTCAATCATAAATTATTGAGATTTGGTAGCTTGGGAGGTACTCCAAGCCCTACAGTTCAGAGTTAGGAGGTTGGAGTGCTGCAAAATCCCTTTGTGGGCTTGAAACCAAATGTGCGGGATTTGTACCCAATCTGGTGGGTGTGGAGCCATGAGGGATTTCAATGACTTGACAATTCGAGGTGTTAGAGGACCCTTAGAGGAGAAAGGGGCAGTGAAAATCATCAAAATATGAGTTGTCTAGCATGAGATATTAATTTTTCTTTGTCACTGTTGGGCCTGTGCAAGAAGAGTTAAGTTTGGGTGTGTTATTAGAGGGCTAATGATAGGTTGTCAAGCCCTCTTGGAAATTTTTATGGATCCCTTGTATATGATATAAATACAAGGTGAGATGAAGGCATTTAAAATCATCCTTGTGCAACACAAAGCAACATGATGTGAAGGAGAATCAATATTTTAGGGTTGAAAATTAGGAGATACTTCAACTAAGATAAGATGAGCTATTTAGGGTTTCTTGTGACTGTTTTGAAGGACATAAGTATTTTCTGCTAGGTCGACTTGGTAAGAGTATTCATGTTGTTATGAGATTATTTTGGCATGTTATTTCTTCCTTAAACAAGTTGAGAGGGTGAATGATCTCTCATGACTAATCCACAATACTGTAGAAGTTGTTTGAAGGACTACAGAAGCTTAAAATATGGTGTTGGAGTAGTCAGTTAGGACAACAAAGCTACCAAACTTGTAGAATGAAAGAAACAACATTTTTGTGATGAAAATTTGAGCATAGATGGTGGACTTAAATGGGCTACAATTTTCCCATAACCATTTATTAGACCTCAGTAGTTATGAACAACATTCTCCAATGTATGTTTCTCATTCATTGTTTCTAGGTGTTGGATCCTAGTTTGGATTAGATTGGATGGTCAGTTGTTTTGTACTGTATTTGGCATATTAGGGTTGGTGGAGGGAAACAAGTAGGTGTTCAAGAGTAGCCCTAGATCATCTTGCCAAGAAGAACATTGAAAACTAAATAAGGTTGAAGTTTGGAAGCCTAAGTGGCACCTTGATGGACTAACGTGACTACTAGAAGAGGAAAAATGGAGCTCAAGGTTTGGCCAACTAGAGGATCAGTTTGTTGTAGCTTGTGTTCATTGTTGGAGAAGCTAAATTTTATGATGATAGGTGGCATCCATCCTACTCTTTGTTAGTCTTCTTTGGAGAAGTGCGGGAAGAATATAGTGGGAAGAACAAGTCCCAAAAGAGCTTAAGAGTAGTAATGGGTAGAAGTCTTGAAGTTTTGCTTCCATGAAGGACAAAGGAGCATCTAGTGAGTGTGAAGACCCTATGTGTTGATGATAGATTAACTAATGATTACCTAGAGGTAAGATTGTGGAGACAATGCTTAGTGGCCTAAAGGAGTTGGTGCATTGATAGAGGCATTTCTATAGAATGGAAGTGAAGGACCCACAATGTACAAAATATGATAAAGAAATTGTTATCATACACTACATATGCTAGATCATCAATGCATCTTCTATTTTGTATTCTTGTACTAGTGGGATATTTGAGGGCCATTATCCTTGGTGTGGAACCTGTTGTCGCCATCAATAACCCCCCTTCTTATTTAGTTTTATTACTAATATTAAATAAATGGGGACCCCTTATCAAAAAATAAAAAATAAATAAATTAGTTCTTATATTCCCTTTTTTGAATAAATCTTACTATCATAAACTTAAGAGAATACTCGAAAAATCGAAAAGGACTTAAGTTTTATGATAAGTTCGAACAAACCATTCTCTCGATAATAAAACGTTGCATCGCAAAAAGGGTAATGAATAACATCCTATAAACAAACTCCCAAGATTGCGAAATCGCGATGCAAGATCACACACTGAAGAAACTCATTGCATCATAGTTTTCATATGCCTCAAGTATCACTTAAAGTGAAATACCTCAAGCCGCCGATATGTGATGACGTGTCTCGCAAATTGCATTTCGCACAAACATGTGGTAATAGATGATTGTCAAACACAATGGATTAGCGATATTGCGAAGAAAATGGAAAAATCGCTTTATCACAGATCTACAAGCTCGTCATTCAAAAACTATTTTCCGTAAACCGATGCCTAGTTATGCGCAGTACTGTTAATTTAATGAGTTATTTGATGATCATTAATGAAATATGGTTTGGATCTTATCGAAATGTCATTTCATGTAGGGTGATATATTTTATATTATTTTGGCATTTAAAGCTTTCCCATCACCTTATTTCTTATCATTACTCTTCCCTTATTTGTAAATTGTAGCAGCAAAAATCCAAAAGGTATACATAACAATATCCAAAATATTAGGGGAAAGAAGAGAAAAGCTCCAAGTTCTGAAGACAAAGAAATGATGCCCTTATACACAAACACCACCTGTAACAGAGACGCTGACGTTACTACTTGGGAAGGCATGTATAGTCTACTTGAGGAAGAAGATCCCAGAGTAATGGGGGTTACGGCAACTACAGACTCACGCGGGTCATCTGATACATCAATTTCTAAACTAGCATGCTCATTCTTGCACCGGATAGCAGTGAGGCCCAAGATTCTTCCAGACACAAACATGATTAAATGGGTATTGGATAGCGTTGATATAATAGACAGACAGTTTAAGACACAAAGCTAAGGACTCATTGAGTCACTCACTCCAAAAAATTTAATTTTTATATATCCTCTAACAAAAATGCGCAAGAGGCGAAAAATAGCACCAGGGAAGCCCGGATCGAAAAACAGAGGCAATTTCCGATGCGCAATTAGCGCTTAGGCAAAACCCCTTGAGAAGGAAAGCCTCTGATCGCTTAGTCACCTCTAAACCTGGAAAATTTTAGAAAAAAGTGCTAAAGACTAAAGGCAAAACCCGAGCTCTAAAAATCATTGATATTTATCAGAGATATCCTTAAAGTGGTATGTAAATATCTTATCCTTTGCACAACATCTACAAACAAGCTGGAGACAAAAGCCTAAAGAAACAACAGAGTCTATCAATAGTTTAACCAAGTTGAAGCGATACTTGGTAAAACCACACAGTCAATGGATGACTCTCAAATGCCTCTTTAACTCTGCAAAGAAGATGGCGCCAACACTTGCTGATTTTGCTTTCGCAGGGAAACTTAAGTCAGAGGTCAACCAACCAACTCTCCTCAAGCCAATGTTGAATGCTTGTGACCACAGAGAACAGTTACATAGACAGTTAATTGCCAGATTCAGTTTTAGTTTTATTTTTGACTTTATTTTTTCCCTAGATGAGGACAGTCATTTAAATCTCCTCCTGTATTTTTGTAATAAACTATTTTTAGATTTAGATAGTAGTATTTAAACCCTTCTCATGCATTTAGAGAAGGGTCTTGAAATTTGTCAAAAACGTTTCCTTAGAACATGCACTTCTGCACCCTGCGAGGAGGTTTTGATGAATGAATGGAACAAGATTTATTGATATCTATGTTTAATATCTACTACTGAAATTGCACTTTTGTACTCTTAGTATATGTTGAATTAAGAGGAGATAAATCATTATTGCTGAAGTTCATGAGTAGAACTTGTTATCAATGGTACTTTTATCTCTTGATTATTTCTGCTTATGTGTTAAGGTGATATTTATGTTCAATTATTTATATATGAATGCTTAAATGCTTGAGTTATCATTTGGCACTTCTGTACAGTGATGGCTATTCCACTTACACTTAATATATTAATGACTTATTATGCGATATCATTTTCATAATTGTTTCGTCTAACTTTTTATATGAAATGATTTACCTTTATTGAATTATTTTCTCATAGCGATTGAATGATCTTTATTACCAATTGTTGTTTTAAATTATTTTAGATCACATAACTAAAATATTAAATCCCGGGTTAGTTTTAGAATTAGATATTTCATATTCATTAGAATAAAATTGCATGTTGTTAAATTAGATTTAGAATAAAATCATTTTACTTAGAAATTATTATAAAAGAAATACAATTCTCAACACGCACACATACACATAAATTGGGAAACTGGTCCCATTAGCCCTAGTTGACCTACTATCCCAAACGGAAAAGGAGCTACTTTCAAGGTCTGGATTGGATGTGTATCCCCCTTGTTGTAGACCTGATTTTCGGGGCTTCAACATATTTGGCACTAGAAGGAGGGCTTGAACTGTGAATGGCAAGTAAATCTAAATCTAAATACCATTCTGAGAGTAAATCGCCCTCACCATCTTCTCCAACTTCTCCATCACATTCAGAATCTTAGAATCTTGAGCGAGAAGTCAATAAAACAACAACCACTACCACAAACCCAAACATTTCAGATAAATCTACTATTGAACCTCCTGAAGTTGCGTCATTGATTCGTAAACTTCAACAATTTTCTATATCACCACAAAAATCTGAAAAATCTCAAGGTAGTGTTACTTCGCAATATAACCCTTCTCATCCTCTTACTAGATTACAGAGTGAAAAGTGTGGTATCGAACCAACTGAATTACCTCTATCTAAAAGGAAAAGAGCAAGGAAATCACCTAAAGGATCTGATAGTAAGACTCTTTCGTCGACATCATCCATGTCAACCGTCCACCCCTCCACTTCAAATCGTTGTTCACCAGACCACTGGAACTTCAACATCTCCTTCTCAATCATCTGGAACTATAATATCCTCTCCTTCCCAACTGCAAGGAACATCTTCTACGCTTTCCCCTGTTAGTAGTTAAACGATGGCCCAAACCCCATTGAATAACCTTGGGGCAGTCTTAATGCCTACGCCCTTGAGTCAAATACCAGCCCATCCTAAAAAATGGCTGCCTAAGTTTAATCTTGAAACAGACATGCTAGCAGAAGAACAAATAAACAACTTTATGTTATCTACAAATCTCAATGGAGTTACGAATGAAGATGACTCTTTCCTTACACTTTACAAGAAGCAGCCGGATCATGGTATTTTTCATTACCATTTGGATCTATCACTAGTTGGGATATTTTCCAAGAACAATTCTTGACTAAGTTCGACGATGACAGGTCTACTGCGACATTGATCAATGACCTGTCTAATCTTAGGACTGAATCAAGGGAACCTATCAATTATTTTAACTCGTGTTTTGATGATCTTTTCAATAAAATTCCTACCACTTCCAAGCCTAGCGATGAAGTTCGAAGTGAATGGTACATATCTACTCTACCATCAAACATAGCAATCTTTGTTGATAGGGCTGCCAAAACAACTTTAGCTGACAATATGAAGGAAGCAATAATGGTAGAGAAACATATCATAACCTTAGAGAAGAAAAATGTTGTTGATGAACAAAAATCTAAGAAGGTCACTTTTAAAGAAGATCCCAAGAAAAAACAATCAAAAGACCCATTTGATTTAGAAAGATTGCAGAAAGTTTTGAAAACCATGTCTAACGAAATGGTTGACATTAAGAAACAAGTAGCAGAGACTTCTTCAAAAAAGCCTTACAGGCCTTATAGGAAAAATCCTTCAACTGATTCTAAACCTCCCAATGCTATTACAAACGCAGAATCAAACGAAGAAGAAGAGGAAGTTTCTAACAAGGAGCCTACTGATGAAGAAGAAGTTGTAGAAGTACAGGGAATGTGGGACTTCATCCTGCCAGATGAAGAGGATCAAGAGGCATCACTAGTCAGTACTAGAAGTAGAAATCAATTTGATCCTCCACAAGCCTAGTCCAAACAGATTCACCAACTCCATCTAAAACATTGATTTTTTCTGATAAGATGGAGTATAATATCATCAAAGACATGAAGAAGGCTAGGGCTAACATTAATTTTTATGAACTGAGCAAGTTAAAACATCAACAAAAGCTACTTTTAAAAGAGTTACATGCAATACCTGTTGCACCTCTGCCTACCACTGTAATCTCGAAATCTTGTCAGGACATGGGAAAACCCCCAACTAATGTGACTAATAAAGTTGATCCAAACGATATCACTTTGATTGGAGGAAGATCAAGATCTCATACTCCCCCATTTCTTCTTACTTATGAAGTTTTTAACAAAAACTTGCACAACTGCTTGGTAGATTCAGGAGCTTTATCTAATATCTTACCTAAATCAATACGTGCAAAGTTGAACGTTCAACCTCAAAAATCTGCAATACGCATAGTTCAACTGGATCGCTCACAAGTTGAAGTGATCGGTGAACTAAATCAGGTTACCATAAGGCTGTCATCTAATCCAAAGGTACGTCAAGTAATTGATATTTTAGTTGCAGAAATTCCAGAATTCTATGGTTTAATCCTTAGTAGAGATTGGTCTGAAAAGCTTCATGGATACTTTGCAACCGATTGGTTGCATATGTGGCTCCCTTATAATGGTAAACCGAATCAGATAAAGGTTGAGTGAGAAAGACATCAAAAATACATAGTAATAGAATTGGAAGGAGAAAATGAACTGGTAGCATACAACAACAATATAATTGGAAAGTATTATGTTGACTCTTTCTTAGGAAATTTTAATGCTCATGCTTCGCCTTACTTAGAACATTCTATTTTGTCTCAAGTAGAAAACTTTTCTCAAACAGATAGTTCTAAATGTGTTAATTTTATAGATAGTCCTGTAAATAAATCTTTATTTCGGAAGTTATTTTTTGAAGGTTCTAAGTCTAATGATGGAACAAGAGCAGGATGTGTATTAGTTAGTCTAGAAGGAAACAAAACTATGCTAACTTGTAGACTTGAGTTCGATTGCACCAATAACATTGCAGAATACGAGGCATTAATCCAATGATTATACAAGGCAATCAGATTAGATATCAAATATCTACGAGTCTTCGGAGATACTGAAATCGTTATTAGACATGTATGAAATACTATACATTGTCTATTAGGTCATTTAAAGAATTATCAATCTTTAGTACAAGATCTCACTAAACATTTTATAGCATTCAATATTTCATCAATTCCTGGACTCCAAAATGCTAGCGCTGACCTCTTGGAAAATGTAGCTTCCAAGCTCATTCCCTTAGAAGACTATAGGCCAGACAAATTCTCAATCGAATTGATCTTTAGACCCTCGATTCCTGATAATATTACCAATTGGAGAATTTTCAATGATGACCCTGATATTGTAAGCTTCCTCACATCACAAGGATCTTATACTAATCAAATAATTGATGAGGACCAACATCACAAACAATTGCAACAGGATAGCACTAATAATGTTATGCCAAAATCAGTAGTAAAGTTGGAAGACCTATATGATTTGAAAGACCGATTCAAAAGATCTACTAATTCAAAACTTCCAAGTTCAACTCTGAACTATGAATTAGTAAATCTAGGAACTGATACCATGCCGTAGAATATTAATCTAGTTCTTGGCCTAGCCCCTAAAGAAAGATTAGCATTTGTTCGTCTCCTGAAACAATAAAAAAGTGTCTTTTCCTGGAACTATGATGACCTTAAGACTTACGCCACTTCTATCATTTAGCATACTATCCCAATGATAAATGATGAGAAACCTATCCAACAAAAGCTGAGAAAGATCCATCCTAATCTGGAAAACTAGATTAAGTCTGAACTCAATAAATTAATGAAAGCCAAAGTTATTTTTCCTATTTGACATTATAGATGGGTTTCCAATATGGTTCCCATTAGAAAGAAAAACGGAGACATTAGAATTTGCATTGACTTTCGAAACCTTAACAGAGCCTGCCAAAAGGATAATTTTTCCCTACCTCCTATGGAACAAATTTTGCAAGTAGTTGCAGGATCAAAATTAATGTCCATTTGGATGGTTTCTCTAGCTACAACCAAGTTTTGGTTCACCCCGACGATCAATTAAAGACCACATTCAGAACCCAATGGGGTACTTATGCATATCAAAAGATGCCTTTTGGTCTGATCAATGCTGGTGCCACATTTCAAAGGGCCATGGACATCGCATTTAAGGGATTAGTAAACAAATCAGTAGTAATCTACTTGGATAATATAACTCTATATTCCAAAAAACAAGGTAATCATCTTAGAGACTTAAAGCAGATTTTCCAATATTGCCAAAGGTATGGAATTTCACTTAATCGAAAAAAGTCCTTTTATGCATTAAGTGAAGGAAAACTTCTTGGATTTATAGTGTCAAAATCTGGAATCCATATTGATCCCGATAGAATCAAGGAGATTTCTGAAATACCCTTGCCTCACAATAAGAAAGCTATGTAATCTTTCCTTGGCCAAATTAATTTTGTTAAGGGATTTGTTCTGGTCTTCTCAAGGATTGTATCTCCCTTACAAGCAGTGATTAAAAAGAATTCAATCTTCAAATGGGGCCAAGACAAATATGAAGCATTCAATCTGATCAAACAAGCGATTGTAAATGCTCCATCTTTAGCAACTCCAAATTTCTCCGATCCTTTCATTTTGTACACATTTGCCTTTGATAGATCATATATTGTGATACTCACTCAAGTGAATCAAGACAAGACAGAAGCCCCAATTGCTTTTTTTAGTTCAAATTTGAAAGGGGCTAAATTAAATTATTTTGACATCAAAAAACAAGCTTATGCAGTTTTCAAAGCGATCAAACACTTCAGACCCTTCCTACTTAAAACCCATACAAAAATCATAGTACCGTTTCCAGTGGTAAGAAATCTCTTAGTACAGAAAGACGTGGGCGAGAAAAGAGAAAATTGGGTTACTGCCCTACAAGAATACGACGTTGAAATTAAACTAGCAAATATCGTAAGAGGTCAAGGCTTTTGCAAAATGCTGGCTGGAGCATCAATTATTCCCAAAATACCATCTTCAGAAGTACAAATGTATGAGGTAAACCTAAACGATATTGAATCATTATATGCTGATATCATATTTTATCTAAAGAACGGATATGCTCCTTCAAACCTAGATTATACAAAGATAAGAGCCCTAATATTGAAGGCTAAGCAATATCAACTCGTGAATGATGTACTTTTTACAATGAATTATGATTCTGTTCTCCTTCAATGTCTTGAGAAATCTGAAGCTGAAAATGTGTTTCAGGAACTCGATGATGGACCAGCAGGTGGACATTATGCTGGAGATGCCAAAACACATAAAATTTTGCGTGTAGGGTACTATTGGCCTACACTATTCAAAGACGCACATAGCTATGTAAGGAAATGTCAAGTTTGTCAAGCTACTGTTGGAAGACAAAAGAAACCATCATTGCCTTCGCAACCAGTCAATATTGATCAACCCTTTGATCAATGGGGATTGGATATAATAGGTGAGATTATTTCTCACTCTTCTAAATAGCATATGTATATCCTTACAACTACAAATTATTTTATTAAATGGGTAGAAGTAGTTCCTCTTAAAACAGCTAATGCCGAACACATCTTTGGTTTCATAGATCAGTACATAATCACCATGTTTGGTTTACCCTTCGCTTTAATGTTTGATAATGCATCGTATTTTCCTGGCAATGCTATGACTGAATTTGAGCTCAAAAGATGTTTTAAACTTGAATACTCTGCCAATTATTACCCATAGGGGAACGGGATAGCTGAATCAACAAATAAAAACTTAATCAGAATCATTAAATGAACCATCAATCAAAATCATAAGAATTGGCACAAATCTTTAATATATGCTCTATGGGCAGACCGAATAACACAGAAAGCCTCCATTGGCACTTCTCCCTTTAATTTAGTTTATGGGAAAGAAGTGGTCCTTTGAATTTTAATATTATCAGCTAATCCCTCATGTTTCGAAAACCAACACAACAATACAACTTATAACATTTTCAAACAATTCTTCGCACTAGTGTCTTACGAATTGATTTTATATTTACCAGTAAATAGGATATATATTTTTTTGTATCTATCTCTATATTAGATAAATACATCTTTGAACATTTTCTTCTAAACATGTTGTTATATACATACACACACACACACACACACACACTTTACTAGAGATTTTAAATAAATAAAAATTTTCCATTCATCAACTATTATAAGTCAATCATAAATTATTGAGAGTTGGTAGCTTGGGAGGTACTCCAAGCCCTACGGTTCAGAGTTAGGAGGTTGGAGTGCCGCAAAATCCCTTTGTGGGCTTGAAACCAAATGTGCGGGCTTTGTACCCAATCTGGTGGGTGTGGAGCCATGAGGAATTTCAATGACTTGACAATTCAAGGTGTTAGAGGACCCTTAGAGGAGAAATAGGCAGTGAAAATCATCAAAATATGAGTTCCCTAGCATGAGATATTAATTTTTCTTTGTCACTGTTGGGCCTGTGCAAGAAGAGTTAAGTTTGGGTGTGTTATTAGAGGGCTAATGATAGGTTGTCAAGCCCTCTTGGAAATTTTGATGGATCCCTTGTATATGATATAAATACAAGGTGAGATGAAGGCATTTAACATCATCCTTATGCAACAAAAATCAACTTGATGTGAAGGAGAATCAATATTTTAGGGTTGAAAATTAGGAGATACTTCAACTAAGATAAGATGAGCTATTTAGGGTTTCTTGTGACTGTTTTGAAGGACATAAGGATTTTCTGCTAGGTCGACTTGGTAAGGAGAGTCTTCGAGTTGTTCTGAGATTATTTTGGCATCTTATTTCTTCCTTAAACAAGTTGAGAGGGTGAATGATCTCTCATGACTAATCCGTAATACTGTAGAAGTTGTTTGAAGGACTACATAAGCTTAAAATATGGTGTTGGAGTAGTCAGTTAGGACAACAAAGTTACCAAACTTGTAGAATGAAAGAAACAACATTTTTGTGATGCAAGTTTGAGCATAGATGGTGGAATTAAATGGGCTACAATTTTCCCATAACCATTTATCAGACCTCAGTAGTTATGAACAACATTCTCCAATGTATGTTTCTCATTCATTGTTTCTAGGTGTTGGATCCTAGTTTGGATTAGATTGGATGGTCAGTTGTTCTGTACTGTATTGGGCATATTAAGGTTGGTGGAGGGAAACAAGTAGGTGTTCAAGAGTATCCCTAGATCATCTTGCCAAGAAGAACATTGAAAACTAAATAAGGTTAAAGTTTGGAAGCCTAAGTGGTACCTTGATGGACTAAGGTGACTACTAGAAGAGGAAAAATGGAGCTCAAGGTTTGGCCAACTAGAGGAGCAGTTTGTTGTAGCCTGTGTTCATTGTTGGAGAGGCTAAATTTGATGATGATAGGTGGCATCCATCCTACTCTTTGTTTGTCTTCTTTGGAGAAGTGTGGGAAGACTATAGTGGGAAGAACAAGTCCCAAAAGAGCTTAGGAGTAGTAATGGGTAGAAGTCTTCAAGTTTTGCTTCCATGAAGGACAAAGGAGCATCTAGTGAGTGTGAAAACCATATGTGTTGATGATAGATTAACTAATGAGTACCTAGAGGTAAGATTGTGGAGACAATGCTTAGTGGCCTAAAGGAGTTGGTGCATTGATAGAGGCATTTCTATAGAATGGAAGTGAAGGACCCGCAATGTACAAAATATGATAAATAAATTGTTATCATACACTACATATGCTAGATCATCAATGCATCTTCTATTTTGTATTCTTGTACTACTGGGATATTTGAGGGCCATTATCCTTGGTGTGGAGCCTGTTGTGGCTAGCAACAACCCCCCTTCTTATTTAGTTTTATTACTAATATTAAATAAGTGGGGACCCCTTATCGAATTTTTTTTAAAAAATAAATTAGTTCTTATATTCCCTTTTTTGAATAAATCTTACTATCATAAACTTAAGAGAATACTCGAAAAATAGAAAAGGACTTAAGTTTTATGATAAGTTCGAACAAACCATTTGCTCGATAATAAAACGTTGCATCACAAAAAGGGTAATGAATAACATCCTATAAACAAACTCCCACTATTGTGAAATCGTGATGCAAGATCGCACACTGAAGAAAATCGTTGCATCACAGTTTTCATATGCCTCAAGTATCACTTAAAGTGAAATACCTCAAGCCGTCGATATGTGATGACGTGTCTCGCAAATTGCATTTCGCATAAACATGTGGTAATAGATGATTTTCAAACACAATGGATTAGCGATATTGTGAAGCAAATGGAAAAATCGCTTTATCACAAATCTACAAGCTCGTCATTCAAAAAATATTTTCCGTAAACCAATGCCTGGTTATGAGCAGAGCTGTTAATTTAATGAGTTATTTGATGATCATTAATGAAATATGGTTTGGATCTTATCGAAATGTCATTTCATGTAGGGTGATATATTTTATATGATTTTGGCATTTGAGGCTTTCCCATCACCTTATTTCTTATCATTACTCTTCCCTTATTTGTAAATTGTAGCAACAAAAATCCAAGAGGTATACATAACAATATTCAGAATATTAGTGGAAAGAAGAGAAAACCTCCAAGTTCTGAAGACAAAGAAATGACGCCCTTATACACAAACACCGCCTGTAACAGAGACGCTGACGTTACTACTTGGGAAGGCATGTATAGTCTACTTGAGGAAGAAGATCCCAGAGTAATGGGGGTTATGGCAACTACAGACTCACGCGGGTCATCTGATACATCAATTACTGAACTAGCATGCTCATTCTTGCACCGGATAGCAGCGAGGCCCAAGATTCTTCTAGACACGGACATGATTAAATGGGTATTGGATAGCGTGGATATAACAGACAAACAATTTAAGACTCAAAGCTAAGGACTCATTGAGTCACTCACTCCACAAAATTTAATGTTTATATATCCTCTAACAAAAATGTGCAAGAGGAGAAAAATAGCACCAGGGAAGCCCAGATCGAGAAATGGAGGCAGTGTCCGATGCACAATTAGCGCTTAGGCAAAACCCCTTGAGAAGGAAAGCCTCTGATCGCTTAGTCGCCTCTAAACCTGGAAAATTTTAGAAAAAAGTGCTAAAGACTAAAGGCAAAAACCGAGCTCTAAAAATCATTGATATTTATCAGAGATATCCTTAAAGTGGTATGTAAATATCTTTTCCTTTGCACAACATCTACAAACAAGCTAGAGACAAAAGGCTAAAGAAAGAACAGAGCCTATCAAGAGTTTAACCAAGTTGAAGCGATACTTGGTAAAACCACACAGTCAATGCATGACTCTCAAATGCTTCTTTAACTCTGCCAAGAAGATGGCGCCAACACTTGCTGATTTTGTTTTCACAGGGCAACTTAAGTCAGAGGTCAGCCAACCAACTCTCCTCAAGCCAATGCTGAATGCTTGCGACCACAGAGAACAGTTACATAGACAGTTAATTGCCAGATTCAGTTTTAAGTTTTAGTTTTAGTTTTAGTTTTGACTTTATTTTTTCCTTAGATGAGGGCAATCATTTAAACCTCCTCCTATATTTTTGTAATAAACTATTTTTAGATTTAGCTAGTAGTATTTAAACCCTTCTCATGCATTTAGAGAAGGGTCTTGAAATTTGTCAAAAACGTTTCCTTAGAACATGCACTTCTGCACCTTGCGAGGAGGTTTTGATGAATGAATGGAACAAGATTTATTGATATCTATGTTTAATATCTACTACTGAAATTGCACTTTTGTACTCTTTGTATATGTTGAATTAAGAGGAGATAAATCATTATTGCTGAAGCTCATGAGCAGAACTTGTTATCAATGGTACTTTTATCTCTTAATTATTTCTGCTTATGTGTTAAGGTGATATTTATGTTCAATTATTTATATATGAATGCTTAAATGCTTGATTTATCATTTGGCACTTCTGTACAGTGATGGCTATTCCACTTACACTTAATATATTAATGACTTATTATGCGATATCATTTTCATAATTGTTTTGTCTAACTTTTTATATGAAATGATTTACCTTTATTGAATTCTTTTCTCATAGCGATTGAATGATCTTTATTACCAATTGTTGTTTTAAATTATTTTAGATCACATAACTAAAAGATTAAATCCCGGGTTAGTTTTAGAATTAGATATTTCATATTCATTAGAATAAAATTGCATGCTGTTAAATTAGATTTAGAATAAAAGCATTTTACTTAGAAATTATTATAAAAGAAATATCAATTCTCAACAGGCACACATACACATAAATTGGGAAACTGGTCCCATTAGCACTAGTTGACCTACTATCCCAAACGGAAAAGGATCTACTTTCAAGCTCTGGATTGGATGTGTATCCCCCTTGTTGTAGACCTGATTTTAAGGGCTTCAACATATTTGGCGCTAGAAGGAGGGCTTGAACTGTGAATGGCAAGTAAATCTAAGTCTAAATACCATTCTGAGAGTAAATCGCCCTCACCATCTTCCCCAACTTCTCCATCACATTTAGAATCTTAGAATCTTGAGCAAGAAGTCAATAAAACAACAACCACTATCACAAACCCAAACATTTGAGAGAAATCTACTATTGAACCTCTTGAAGTTGCATCATTGATTCGTAAACTTCAACAATTTTCTATATCACCCCAAAAATCTGAAAAATCTCAAGGTAGTGTTACTTCGCAATATAACCCTTCTCATCCTCTTACTAGATTACAGAGTGAAAAGTTTGGTATCGAACCAACTGAATTACCTCTACCTAAAAGGAAAAGAGCAAGGAAATCACCTAAAGGATCTGATAGTAAGAATCTTTCGTCGATATCGTCCATGTCAACCATCCACCCCTCCACTTCAAATCGTTGTTCACCAGATCACTGGAGCTTCAACATCTCCTTCTCAATCATCTGGAACTATAATATCCTCTTCTTCCCAACCACAAGGAACATCTTCTATGCTTTCCTCTGTTAGTAGTTCAATGATGGCCCAAACCCCATTGTATAACCCAAGGGAAGTCTTAATGCCTACGCCCTTGAGTCAAATA
This sequence comes from Pinus taeda, assembly GCA_000404065.3. NCBI lineage: Eukaryota > Viridiplantae > Streptophyta > Pinopsida > Pinales > Pinaceae > Pinus > Pinus taeda. The sequence continues at coordinate 25,316 of APFE030442698.1, read as the reverse complement.
CCAGCCCATCCTAAAAAATGGCTGCCTAAGTTTAATATTGAAATAGGCATGCTAGCAGAAGAACAAATAAACAACTTTATGTTATCTGTAAATCTCAACGGAGTTACGAATGAAGATGTTGTTATCTGACTCTTTCCTTACACTTTACAAGAAGCAGCCGGATCATGGTATTTTTCATTACCATTTGGATCTATCACTAGTTGGGATATTTTCCAAGAAAAATTCTTGACTAAGTTCGACGATGACAGGTCTACTGCGACATTGATCAATGACCTGTCTAATCTTAGGACTGAATCATTGATCAATGACCTGTCTAATCTTAGGACTGAATCAAGGGAACCTATCAAAGATTTTAACTCGCGTTTTAATGAACTTTTGAATAAAATTCCTACCGCTTCCAAGCCTAGTGAAGAAGTTCGAAGTGAATGGTACACATCTACTCTACCATCAAACATAGCAATCTTTGTTGATAGGGTTGCCAAAACAACTTTAGCTAACAATATGAAGGAAGCAATAATGTTAGAGAAACATATCATAACCTTAGAGAAGAAAAATGTTGTTGATGAACAAAAATCTAAGAAGGTCACTTTTAAAGAAGATCCCAAGAAAAAACAATCAAAAGACCCATTTTATTTAGAAAGATTGTAAAAAGTTTTGAAAACCATGTCTAATGAAATGGTTGACATTAAGAAACAAGTAGTAGAGACTTCTTCAAAAAAGCCTTACAGGCCTTATAGGAAAAATCCTTCAACTGATTCTAAATCTCCCAATGCTATTACAAACGCAGAATCAGACGAAGAAGAAGAGGAAGTTTCTAACAAGGAGCCTACTAATGAAGAATAAGTTGTAGAAGTATAGGGAATGTGGGACTTCATCCTGCCAGATGAAGAGGATCAAGAGGCATCACTAGTTAGTACTAGAAGTAGAAATCAATTCGATCCTCCACAAGCCTAGTCCAAAAAGATTCACCAACTCCATCTAAAACATTGATTGTTTCTAATAATATGGAGTATAATATCATCAAAGACATGAAGAAGGCTAGGGCTAACATTACTTTTTATGAACTAAGCAAGTTAAAACATCAACAAAAGCTACTTTTAAAAGAGTTACATGCAATACCTGTTGCATCTCTACCTACCACTGTAATCTCGCAAGCTTCTCAGGACATGGGAAAACCCCCAACTAATGTGACTAATAAAGTTGATCCAAACGATATCACTTTAATTGGAGGAAGATCAAGATCTCATACTCCCCCATTTCTTCTTACTTATGAAGTTTTTAACAAAAACTTGCACAACTACTTCGTAGATTCAGGAGCTTCATCTAATATCTTACCTAAATCAATACGCGCAAAGTTGAACGTTCAACCTCAAAAATCTGCAATACGCATAGTTCAGCTGGATCGGTCACAAGTTGAAGTGATCGGTGAACTAAATCAAGTTACCATAAGGCTGTCATCTAATCCAAAGGTATGTCAAGTAATTGATATTTTAGTTGCAGAAATTCCATAATTCTATGGTTTAATCCTTAGTAGAGATTGGTCTGAAAAGCTTCATGGATACTTTGCAACTGATTGGTTGCATATGTGGCTCCCTTATAATGGTAAACCGAATCAAATAAAGGTTGAGCGAGAAAGACATAAAAAATACATAGTAACAGAATTGGAAGGAGAAAATGAACTGGTAGCATACAACAACAATATAATTGGAAACTATTATGTTGACTCTTTCTTAGGAAATTTTAATGCTCATACTTCGCCTTACTTAGAACATTCTATTTTGTCTCAAGTAGAAAACTTTTCTCAAACAGATAGTTCTAAATGTGTTAATTTAATAGATAGTCCTGTAAATAAATCTTTATTTTGGAAGTTATTTTTTGAAGGTTCTAAGTCTAATGATGGAACAGGAGGAGGATGCGTATTAGTTAGTCTAGAAGGAAACAAAACTATGCTAACTTGTAGACTTGAGTTCGATTGCACCAGTAACATTGCAGAATACGAGGCATTAGTCCAAGGATTATACAAGGCAATCAGATTAGATATCAAATATCTGCGAGTCTTCGGAGATACTGAAATCGTTTTTAGACAGGTATGAAATACTATACATTGTCTATTAGGTCATTTAAAGAATTATCAATATTTAGTACAAGATCTGACTGAACATTTTATAGCATTCAATATTTCATCAATTCTCAGACTCCAGAATGCTAACACCGACCTCTTGGCAAATGTAGCTTCCAAGCTCATTCCCTTAGAAGACTATAGGCCAAACAGATTCTCAATCGAATTGATCTTTAGACCCTCGATTCCTGATAATATTACCAACTGGAGAATTTTCAATGATGACCCTGATATTGTAAGCTTCCTCACATCACAAGGATCTTATACTAATAAGATAATTGATGAGGACCAACATCACAAACAATTGCAACAAGATAGCACTAATAATGTTATGCCAAAATCAGTAGTAAAGTTGGAAGACCTATATGATTTTAAAGACCAATTCAAAAGATATACTAATTAAAAACTTCAAAGTTCAACTCTAAACTATGAATTAGTAAATCTAGGAACTAATACAAAGCCGTAGAATATCAATCTAGGTCTTGGCCTAGCCCCTAAAGAAAGATTAGCATTTGTTCATCTCCTGAAACAATACAAAAGTGTCTTTTCCTGGAACTATGATGACCTTAAGACTTATGCCACTTCTATCATTTAGCATACTATCCCAATGATAAATGATGAGAAACCTATCCAACAAAAGCTGAGAAAGATCCATCCTAATCTGGAAAACTAGATTAAGTCTGAGCTCAATAAATTACTGAAAGCCAAAGTTATTTTTCCTATATGACATTCTAGATGGGTTTCCAATATGGTTCCCGTTAGAAAGAAAAACGGAGACATTAGAATTTTCATTGACTTTCGAAACCTTAACAGAGCCTGCCAAAAGGATAATTTTTCCCTACCTCCTATGGAACAAATTTTGCAAGTAGTTGCAGGATCAAAATTAATGTCCATTTGGATGGTTTCTCTAGCTACAACCAAGTTTTGGTTCACCCCGACGATCAATTAAAGACCACATTCAGAACCCAATGGGGTACTTATGCATATCAAAAGATGCATTTTGGTCTGATCAACATTGGCGCCACATTTCAAAGGGCCATGGACATCGCATTTAAGGGATTAGTAAACAAATCAGTAGTAATCTACTTGGATGATATAAATCTATATTCCAAAAAGCAAGGTAATCATCTTAGAGACTTAAAGAAGATTTTCCAACATTGCCAAAGGTATGGAATTTCACTTAATCCAAAAAAGTCCTTTTTTGCATTAAGTGAAGGAAAACTTCTTGGATTTATAGTGTCAAAATCTGGAATCCATATTGATCCCGATAGAATCAAGGAGATTTCTGAAATACCGTTGCCTCACAATAAGAAGGTTATGTAATCTTTCCTTGGCCAAATTAATTTTGTTAAGGGATTTGTTCCGGACTTCTCAAGGATTGTATCTCCCTTACAAGCAGTGATTAAAAAGAATTCAATCTTCAAATGGGGCCAAGATGAATATGAAGCATTCAATCTGATCAAACAAGCGATTGTAAACGCTCCATCTTTAGCAACTCCAAATTTCTCCGATCCTTTCATTTTGTACACATTTGCCTCTGATAGATCATATGTTGTGATACTCACTCAAATGAATCAAGAAAAGGCAAAAGCCCCAATTGCTGTTTTTAGTTCAAATCTGAAAGGCACTGAATTAAATTATTTTGACATCAAAAAACAAGCTTATGCAGTTTTCAAAGCGATCAAACACTTCAGACCCTTCCTACTTAAAACCCTTACAAAAATCATAGTACCATTTCCAGTGGTAAGAAATCTCTTAGTACAGAAAGACGTGGGCGAGAAAAGAGCAAATTGGGTTACTGCCCTACAAGAATACGACATTGAAATTAAACCAGTAAATATTGTAAGAGGTCAAGGCTTTTGCAAAATGCTGGTTGGAGCATCAGTTATTTCAAAAATACCGTCTTCAGAAGTACAAATGTATGAGGTAAACCTAAACGATATTGAATCATTATATGCTGATATCATATTTTATCTAAAGAACGGATATGCTCCTTCAAACCTAGATTATACAAAGATAAGAGCCCTAAGATTGAAGGCTAAGCAATATCAACTCGTGAATGATGTACTTTTTACGATGAATTATGATTCTGTTCTCCTTCAATTTCTTGAGAAATCTGAAGCTGAAAAGGTGTTGCAGGAACTCGATGATGGACCAGCAGGTGGACATTATGCGGGAGATGCCACAACACATAAAATCTTGCGTGTAGGGTACTATTGGCCTACACTATTCAAAGACGCACATAGCTATGTAAGGAAATGTCAAGTTTGTCAAGCTACTGTTGGAAGAAAAAAGAAACCATCATTGCCTTCGCAACCAGTCAATATTGATCAACCCTTTGATCAATGGGGATTGGATATAATAGGTGAGATTATTTCTTACTCTTCTAAATAGCATAGGTATATCCTTACAGCTACAAATTATTTTATTAAATGGGTAGAAGTAGTTCCTCTTAAAACATCTAATGCCGAACACATCTTTGGTTTCATAGATTAGTACATAATCACCAGGTTTGGTTTACCCTCCGCTTTAATGTTTTATAATGCATCGTATTTTCCTGGCAATGCTATGATTGAATTTGCGCTCAAAAGATGTTTTAAACTTGAATACTCTGCCAATTATTACCCACAGGGGTACGGGCTAGCTGAATCAACAAATAAAAACTTAATCAGAATCATTAAATGAACCATTAATCAAAATCATAAGAATTGGCACAAATCTTTAATATATGCTTTATGGGCAGACCGAATAACACAGAAAGCCTCCATTGGCACTTCTCCCTTTAATTTAGTTTATGGTAAAGAAGTGGTCCTTCCAACTCATCTAGCAATACCGTCTTTGGCCTTAGTTTAGTTTATTGACAAAACACCAACTTCTTCCTTACAACTAAGGAAGCTACAAATGCTTAAGCTAGAATAACAACGAGAACATGTTAAAATAACTCATGCTCATCATCAAGCATTAGTAAAAGCTTCTTTTGATTCAAACCTAGTATCAAGAAAGGACTTTTAGATTGGAGATCTAGTTTTAAAATGGGACAAGGTTCACGAAGAAAAAGGAAAACATATGAAATTCCAATGAATGTGGCTTGGCCCTTTCCAAATTGCGGAAATCATAGGTCCATCGACTTTTATGTTACATGATCTAACAGGAAAAAGAGAATCTTTACCTGTTAACAGGAAGATCCTCAAAAAATAATTTCCATAGGAGATCATTCTTCTATTTTTGTAAATTAGTTGTTCCTTTATTTTGATAATAAACCAGTTGTAAATGCTTGCATTTGGAATTCACGAAAAAGACAAGTATTTCTTTTAGATTTTGTTTTTTGCTTGTATAAGTAGAACTGATTTGGAAAATTGGTCATTATTGTTGAAAGATACAATCAAAGGCTATAAGCTTGAAAATGATAAAAAGCAACCTGTAGTGGGAATTTGTTTTATGTCAGTCAAATGAAAGGCATCAATAACAAAACGAAGATTCTCTGTAGAAAATCTCTTTCCAAAAACTCTACAATTGTTGTCCAGAGCTATTCTTAAGGAAACAATGACTTCCTCCCCACCTAGAGAATTACAAGCTTCAAGGAATAATCCATTGATGCACTTTAGACTTAAAGAATAAGAGGTCTCCTCATGAGCCGACTTATCATGATCATAAGATATTATAACTTGTTCACTTTAGCAAATCTGGATACCACACTAGGGAAATGACTTAAGATTATTGCAATCAAAAGACAAGGGGTCTCATCACAAGCCAATTTGTTTAGCAAAGTTATAAATCAAGTGAGTGACAGTGTCATAATTTGGCTACCAAACCAAGGCATTATTATTTAAGAATAAAAAGAAAATAAAAGCAATAAGTGTGGATATGGATTTCCCTTTGAAAATCGTATATTTCTCCAGGTAGGATACAGGATCATTGCTAGGTAACAGGTTACCCTGTTGAGGCTATAAATGCCTGCTGGTAGTAGAGGCTCTACCTATGATAAATAATCATATTTAAAACTAATTTACGGGGAAAACTTTGTTTTTATCTTTACAAACCAAGTAGTCACCAATGTAAATACAATGACTAGCTCTAGGAAGTAAATAATCAAAGTTAACATAGAAGAAACAAACTATCATTAATAGCTGAAAGCATGGTGTACTTTATCTTTCTATAATAAAGTTTGATTTTCCTTAAAAAAGTCTTTTATTTCAGAAGTTTATAAAAATCAAAATAAAATCAGAGATAACTAGTTCTTCCAAGTGAATCGCCAATTGTTGTGGCCAGCAACAACCCCTCTTCTTTTTTAGTTTTATTATTAATACGAAATAAGTGGGGACCCTTTATCGAAAAATTAAAAAAAAAAATAGTGCTTATATTCCCTTTTTTGAATAAATCTTACTATCATAAACTTAAGAGAATACTTGAAAAATCCAAAAGGACTTAAGTTTTATGATAAGTTCGAACAAAACCGTTCTCTCGATAATAAAACGCCACATCAAAAAAAGGGTAATGAATAACATCCTATAAACAAACTCCCAAGATTGTGAAATCGTGATGCAAGATCGCACACTTAAGAAACTCATTGCATCGTAGTTTTCATATGCCTGAAGTATCACTTAAAGTGAAATACCTCAAGCTGTCGATACGTGATGACGCGTCTCGCAAATTGCATTTCGCACAAACATGTGGTAATAGATGATTGTCAAACACAACGGATTAGCGATATTGCGATCTGCGATATTGTGATCATGATATTGTGAAGCAAATCATAAAATCACTTTATCGCAAATATGTAGGCTCGTCATTCAATTTTTTTTCCATAAATCGATGCCCAATTATGCACAGTAATGTTAATTTAATGAGTTAGTTGATGATCATTAATGAAATATGGTTTGGATCTGATCGAAAGGTCATTTCATGTAGGGTGATATATTTTATATGATTTTGGCATTCAAAGCTTTCTCATCACCTTATTTCTTATCATTACTCTTCCCTTATTTGTAAATTGTAGGAGCAAAAAGGCAAGAGGTATACATAACAGTATTCAAAATAGTATGGGAAAGAAGGGAAAAGCTCCAAGTTCTGAAGACAAAGAAATGACTCCCTTATACAGAGACACCACCTGTAACAGAGACGCCGGTGTTACTACTTGGGAAGGAATGTATAGTCTACTTGAGGGAGAATATCCCAAAGTAATGGGGGTTATGGCAACTGCAAACTCACACAGGTTGTCTGAGGCATCAATTACTGAACTAGCATGCTCATTCTTGCACCGAATAGCGGTGAGGCCCAAGATTCTTCCATACATAGACATGATTAAATTGTTATTGTATAGTGTTGATATAACATACAGACAATTTAAGACTCAAAGCCATGGACTCATTGAGTCACTCACTCCACAAAATTTAAGGTTTCTATATCCTCTAACAAAAATGTGCAAGAGGTGAAAAATAGTACCACAGAAGCTCCGATCGAGAAACGGACGCAGTTTCTGATGCGTGATTAGCTCTTTTCTCAAAGGCAGTTTCTGATGCACGATTAGCGCAACTCCCGATGCGCAATTAGTGCTTTTATCGAAGGCAGTTTCTGATGCACGATTAGTGCTTAGCGCTAATCGTGCATCGCCAAGAAAAAACCCTTGAGAAGGAAAGCCTCTAATCAATTAGTCACTTGTAAGCCTCGAAAATTTTAGAAAAAAGTGCTAAAGACTAAAGGCAAAACCTGACCTCTAAAAATAAGTGTTATTATCATAGATATCTTGAAAGTGGTATGTAAATATCTTATCATTTGCACAACATCTACAAACAATCTAGAGACAAAAGGCTAAAGAAAGAATAGAGTCGATCAAGAGTTTAACCAAGTTGAATTGGGATTCTTACTGGCGATACTTGGTAAAAACACACAGTCAATGCATGACTCTCAAATGCCTCATTAACTCTGCCGAGAAGATGGCACCAACAATTGCCGATTCTGTTTTCGCAGGGAAACTTAAGTCGGAGGTCAGCCAACCAACTCTCCTCAAGCCGATGTTGAATTCTTGCAACCACAGAGAACAGATACATAGATAGTTCATCGCCAGATTCAGTTTTAAGTTTTAGTTTTAGTTTTGACTTAATTTTTTTCTTAGATGAGGACGGTCATTTAAACCTCCTCCTATATTTTTGTAATAAATTATTTTGGATTTAGCTAGTAGTATTTAAACCCTTCTCATGCATTTAGAGAAGGGTCCTGAAATTTATCAAAAACGTCTCCTCAGAACATGCACTTCTGCACCCTCTGAGGAGGTTTTGATGAATGAATGGAACAAGATTTATTGATATCTATGTTTAATATCTGCTACTGAAATTGCACTTTTGTACTCTTAGTAGATGTTGAATTAAGAGGAGATAAATAATTATTGTTGAAGCTCATGAGTAGAACTTGTTATCAATGGTACTTTTATCTCTTAATGATTTCTGCTTATGTGTTAAGGTGATATTTATGTTCAGTTATTTATATATGAATGCTTAAATGCTTGAGTTATCATTTGGCACTTCTGTACGGTGATGGCTATTCCATTTACGCCTAATATATTAATGACTTATTATGTGATGTGCTTTTCACAATTTTTTCGTCTAACTTTTTATACGAAACAATTTATCTTTATTGAATTGTTTTCTCATAGCGATTGAATGATCTTTATTACCAATTATTGTTTGAAATTATTTTAGATCGCATAACTAAAAGATTAAATCTTGGGTTAGCTTTAGAATTAGATATTTCATATTCATTAGAATACAATTTCATGTTGTTAAATTAGATTTAGAATAAAAGCATTTTACTTAGAAATTATTATAAAATAAATATCAATTCTCAACACACACATACACATAAATTGGGAAACTGGTCCCATTATCCCCAGTCGGACCCACTATCCCAAACGGAAAAGGAGCTGCTTTCAAGGTCCGGACCGGGTGGGTATCCCCCTTGTTGTAGACCCGATTTTTGGGGCTTCAACAGAGCCGTAGACTATTGTATTATTCAGTTGGATTAATGTAATGAAGATTGGTTTATGGTACATATTTGTGTAAAAGATTGTGTATATTTTATGCACCAGTATATTTACTCTTGTTTATATTTTTTTGTGTAAATTAGACTTGTTGTGATACTTGATTTGGTAGGATTAGTGATTTAAGATTCTATACTAAACATCAATATCGTGGAAAAACAATAGGGTGTCCGAGTTAATTTGAAGGGTTAGTGAGCCGATGGGTGCACAGTGAAATACAACTTAAGAGGGAATTGGTCATATTTTAGGTGAAGGGCGCAATAAAATTTCGAAGTTGCATGTTGTCCTTCGATATGAGGATAGGTTGGAAGGAATTTCCAACTATAGTCCATGGAAGGAAAGGATCAAGTTGGTCTTTCAGGTCAATGAGATCTACGAATCCACTGATAAAGAAATCAAGAAACCAACTAAACCTAAGTAGGTGGAAGTGTATGAGGAGTTGGATACGAAGGTGAATTTGATCATCCTAGATGGTTTGAAAGACTCATTAATACCTCATTTGTTCAGGAAAAACACTACACATGAGATGTCAGTAGATATTCACAATTTGTTCTAGAATAAGAAAAGGGAATGGAATGTTGGTATTGGAGGATAAGTTGAAATCCACCAAGATGATATAGGGTGAATGGGCGACTTCATATCTAATAAGGTTGTCTCAGGTCGTAGATGATATTGTTGTCATTGGTGTGAGTATTTCAAATCCTAAGATAGTAAGGATTACTTTGAAGGAATTTACTCTAGAGAGTAAGCAATTCATCAAGGGGATCCTTGTAAGGGACATGTTTCAATACTGGAATAGGTTGTGGTATGAATTCAATCAGGAAGAGTTGCGACATGACGATCTTCATATGAAGAAGATGGCTTCAAATGATGATGTGGCACTTTAAAAAAAAATGAAACATAAGAAGAAGAAGTACTTGAGTAAAATATAGTTTCTCAATTGTGGCAAGGTGGGTCATTTTTCAACGATATTTCCAATGAAGAAGAAGGGAGATGATGAGAAGAAGAAAGGGAAGCAGTTCGTAGGTGTCACCACTTTTGTCGAGATAAATGATCTCTCTAGGAGGTTAGAGAAGGAGGATGCTGCTTTGATCTCTAATTTCTTGTATCATTCCATCGATGAGGCTACATCATACATGGATAGTGGAGTGTTGAAGCACATGATAGGGTCATAGGAGGTATTCAAGACTCTAGCTAAGCGAGACTTGAAGTTGCACATAGTGTTGGGTGAAAATAGTAAAAAAGAGATCAAAGGATCAAGAGTTGTGCCACTCAGGTTGAAGTCAGGTTAGATGATGTGAGTTCAGGACACACTATTTGTAGCAAGACTCAAATATAGTGTGATTTCTATCACAACGATTGGCTAGAAAGGGTTCGAGGTCTTATTCCAAGATGGTAAGGCAAGACTGAGGCGTAGAGGCTCTATCTCTGCAAGTCTTGTGATTGTAGTTAGAGAGAAAGTTCTATACAGACTCTCGAGAAAGCTTATAGATCATGGGAAGAAAAAGAATGAGGATCAGGTGTAGGTTCTAGAGAAGCAAGTGCAAACTTCAAAGGAGCAGGTATAGGTTCCAGAGAATAAGGTTCATGTTCTAGAGGCTTAGCATGAGTTGAGTTCTAAAGGGATTTTGCAGGTTCAGAGGGAGAATTTTTGGCTTGGTTAGTGGGGAGCAAGGGTGCTTCTACCTCTACCAAGAAGGAATCATGGAGAGAGTGGAGAAAATTTCAGGAGAAGAAGAAGAAGCATGATGCTTCCAGTGACAATGCCACTTCCAAGAGAGGCATAGTCCATGATATACTGATTGTTGTAGTTTTAGGCACTAAGAGTTGGGGGAGTTTTGTGAGTAGTGATAGCGATGATGGTAAGTTACTTCCTAATCTTGGAAGTACCTCCCTCGTTGAGAGGGAGTGTTGATATTTAGTAGCTTGGGAGGTACTCCAAGTCCTAAGGTTTGGGATTTGGAGGTTGGAGTGCCACAAAAGAACTTTGTGGGATTTTCACTCAAGGTATTGGGTGTGGAACCACGAGGTATTTTGATTATTTGACACTTGGAGGTGTTAGAGGAGGGGCAGTTAAAATCATTGAAATATGAGTTTTCTAGCGTGAGATATTATTTTTTCTTTGTCATTGTTAGACTTGTACAAGAAGAGTTAAGGTTTTTGTAGGTTATTAGAGACCTAATGATAGGTTGCTAATCCGCCTTGGAAATTTTTATGGAGCCATTGTATATGATATAAATACAAGATGATATGGAGGAATTTAGAATCATGCTTTTGCAACACAAAGCAACTCAACCTGAAGGAGAATATTTTCTTTGGAACCATATTTTAGGAGCTACTTTAACTAAGAGAAGAGGAATTGTTTGGGATTTCTTGTAATTGTTTTGGGGGACGTAAGGGTTTGTTGCTAAGATAAGCTAGTAAGGAGAGTCTTGGAGTTTTTCTGAGCCTATTTTGACATGTTACTTCTTCCCTGAATAGGTCAAGAGGGTAACTGATTTTTAGTGACTAGGCGGTAGTCTTGTAGTGGTTGTCTAGAGGGATAAACAAGTCTAAATAGGGTGTTGGAGGAGTCATTTAAGACAAACAAGTTACCATACTTGTAGAAGGAAATAAATCACATTTTTTTGAGGCAGGTTTGACCATAGATGGTGGACTGAAGTGGGCTACAATTGTGCCATAATTAGTGATCGAACCTCAGCAGTTATGAACAATAGCCTTCAAGGTATGTTTCTCCTTCATTTTTTCTAGGTGTTGAATCCTAGTTTGGATCAAATTAGATGGTCAATTGTTTTGTATTGTATTGAGCATCCTTTGGTTGTTGGAGGGAATCAGGTAGGCACTCAAGAGTAGCCCTAGATTAGCTTGCCAAGAAGGAATTTGATAACTAAATAAGGGTGAAGTTTGGAATTCTAAGTGACACCTTGATGGACTAAGGTGACTATTAGAAGAGACGAATTGGAGATCAAGGTTTGGCCAGCCAAAGGATCAATTTGTTGTAGCATGTGTTCATTGTTGGAGAAGTGGCATTTGATGATGATAGGTGGAAACCCTCTTTCCCTATGTTAGCCTTCATTAGGGAATTGCAGGAAGACTATAGTGGGGAAAAAAATTCTCAAAGGAGTTGTGGAGAAGCAGTGGGCAGAAGTCTCGAAGTGTTGTTTCCTTGAAGGATGAAGGAGTATCTAGTGAGCATGAAGACCCTATGTGTTGATGATATATGGAATTATGATCAACTAGAAGGCATATTGTGGAGACTAAGTTCAATCGCCTAAAGGAGTTGGTGCATTAATAAAGGCATTGTTTCAAAGCGAAAGTGAAGGACACACAATGTATAGGATACGATAAAGAAGTTGTGATCATGCACTACATCAACTAGATTGTAAATATATCTAGTATCTTGTATTCTTGTTCTAATGGATATTTGAGGGCCATTTTGCTTGGTTCATGGACCCTAGACTGTTGTATTATTCAGTTGGATTAATATAACAAATATTAGGTTATTGTACATATTTTTGTAAAAAGTTGTGTATATTTTATGCACTAATAGATTCACTATTGTTTATATTCCATTGTCCAAATTATACTTGTTGTGATACTTAGTTTGGTCATGTTAGTGATTTAAGAGAATCTATCCTAGGCACCATTATCGTGGAAAAAGAACATAAATGTTTTCATTGCAATACAATTTCAATAAAAAAAATTGAAAATTTGTGTTGCAATGGGTTCCTACAACATCACTAATGTCAATATTAAGCATTAACCCATACCAGTGGTAATAATCATGCAGAAAATTAGGTTTTTTTGTGTTGATTTTTTCAAATAAATATTTAAAATCTAAACATCAATCCTTGTATTCTTAATGGTAATAATTTATTTTGATTTGATATTTGGAATAACAATTAGAAATATAACTAAAACAAACTTATAGAAAAATCATTAAATTAAAATAAAATTATTTATCATGAATGCGTAAAGTAATTTTTACTAAAAATGTTTTATAATACTATATATATATATATATAGATAATTAATTAATTTATTTCTACAATAACTATATGATATTTGAAATTTATTACAACTTTATTTCAATGTAAATAGAGATGAAAAATGTTCTAATCATCTCTTGGATTAAGTATCATGTTCTTCTTTGTTTTATATGATATATTGGGAGGGTTCTCCATAATGAAATTTTAAAATGGATTCTTCTTATTTCACGACCCTCCAAAATAACCATCTTTGTTCTTTTCTCAGAAATTGATTACCAAATTTATCTTTAAAAAATTCCTTTTTTTACAAATTTGTCTTTACTAGCTTTATCAACAAATCACAACTTTTAGTACATTTATCAACAAATCAAAAGAAATAATCATTTTTCAAGTTTCTTTTTTCTTAAGTAATTTTCCAAAGAAATATCTCCCCCTGGGTTTACTTTCAATTGGATTCCAACTTAGAATTTGCTAATGCATAATTCCAAGAAATATAATGTGTATAGTCATGACTAATACAATTTTGATTTGTATTTAAGAGCATTGTCTTGGTGACTATTTTTAAATACTTATTTTCTCTTTCACGCATCTTTACATAATAAAAAGTCTTTCAATTCTATTATCGACAATACATCATTATTTGAATCTAGACACACGAAAAAGGTGTATCTAAAAAGTCTTTAAATTCTATTATCAATAATATATCATTGTTTCAATCAAAAAATAAATAATAAAAAAATGTGTGTATTTTTTAATTCTATAATCATTTTTTAAAAACTTACAAAGAATAATATGTTTCTTACCTATCAACGATTTGTGAGGGTGGAGTAGCAACTAGCTAAATCTTTTTCTAACTTCCATGCTCGAATGGACTATTTCTATATTTTCATGTTTTAGAATAAAAATATATTGTCTTTGAATAAGATCAGTCTTTTAACAATCTTTCACATCCTGAAGATGAACGATCATTGCTAGTTTGAAACGTTGATTATAAAGAAACCTAATGTGATGAATCCGGAAGAAAGTCTACAAAATAAAAATATCTATTTCTTTGTGTTTGGTTTATACCTTCCTAATGGACAATAAAGACATAAATTTTGATTTACAACCATTAAAAAGTATCATAATCTTTAACATTTGGAGAATATTGATCCAAGCATACAAAATTCCCTTATTTTTTTTTCATTAATCACTTTTAGCTTAATCATTCAAATTTTGATATTAATCTCAAGTAGAATATCTAACACTCTCATCATCATCTTTATATTTTCTACTCTTATTAGAAGATGCTTCAGAGACATTTAAAATAGTTTTTTGTTTGAAATTTAGTTTTTCATTATCTAAGAGAGGTAGTGTAAGTAGTCGTTTGTTGTGCTACTAGTCCTCCCACAGGAAACTAGACTAATAACACAAGTTCAACAACTTAATATTATAGATGTTATGTTTAATCATTGCCACAAAAAAAAGTGGACTTTACATAGAGCTACATCTATTAATAAGGAAAATTCCCATGCCCATAGAAACAAAACAATATTTTGAATTGAATTGTTGTAGAAGAGAGATTTGATAGTAATGTGCTTTGAGTTACATATGGTGGAACATCTAGGAAAGCCATGCACACTGACCTTAATGGTCATGAGAAATCTTCTAGCCCTACAGAGTCATAGACCATGACCATAGGCCATACTCGAAGAGCCATTAGCAAGCCATTAATTATGCTGAGCCACATACCATGGCCATCCATGAAAAATAACGAGCCACTAACCATGTTGAGGCATAGACCACAACCACCCAAGAAAAAAAAAGCCTCTAATGACATTGAGCCACAAACCATGGCTGACCACAAACATGAACTGATCTAGAGTTGCATCCTAAGAGTGCCTTTTGAGTTTTTATCTTGTGGGAGTTTACATGAAACCAATTAAGAGGGGTCATGCCTTGGAGGGGTAGTAGAGAATATGGCCCCACAAGTGAAATTGTAGAGAATCAAAATGATATGAGAATGATGCCAAGACAAGCCATGATAGTTGGAGAATTGACACTGCCACTGTGGGGAAAATTCCTAATTGTTTCCTACAAGGAAGCATAAACCATTGTAGGATCCCTTCAAAGGAGTTTGCAAATCAAGAGAAGGTGCATAACTTTACAAGAGATATAGAGAATGAGTGTAAGTCTCGAAGGCCAATGAGCGCCATCGAACCACCAAAAGAAGTACAGAGATGGAGGAGTTCCCAAGGAGACGTGAATAGAAATGAAAACATGCCACCCTTGAGAAGGTCAATATAGATCCAAGGTCGGGCATGCATGGGCATGCATTGTTGTAGTGGTACGCCATATATAATTGTGAGTAGAATTTTTATTTGAATGTAAACTAGTAATTGTACTATTATTGAAAAAGAGATGAATGGTGATTACAAGCCTTCGCGGTGGCATCGTTGTGGTTTCCTATATAGGTATTGACTAACCACAAAGGTGAATGGTCACATTGTTTAAACTTTGACCTTTCATAACTAATGGTGTTTACTAGTTGATATTTATTTAATATAGTTATTTAATTAATATTTTATGAATATTCTATTCATAGCATTTACACCCCCTTAGTGATGCTTTGTCCTCAAAGCACAAGAGTGATTATCTTTAGTTGAGCACATTTCTATGGAATGGCATCTATTTAATTTGACTTTGTTGTGTCTTGTGAGTTGGTGAAGTTATCATATGCATTTACACCTTCCTTGAAGTTGGGAGCATCAAAATCATATAATTTATTCTGTCTTCCTGTCCAAATAAACTCCATGAACTATTCTTCAACATTTGTAGTATAACTTCCTAACTTTATTAACCATTCTATACCTAGCACTATATCCATTTATTTGAGCATTAGGGAAAATAATTCAAGTCTTGTAGTTCTAGTTCTTGTATCTAGATTGAAACCTTATGAAAATCTCCTATCTATTCAAACTTTTGTGCAATAACAACAAACATGGCCAAGTCCTTGATTGGGCACATACTAATATTAAGTTGTTTAGAAATATCAATTTTGATACAATTATGAGTACTACGATAATCAACAAGTATATTGACATTTTTCCTCTTATGACTCCCTTAAGATTCAAGGTTTTAGGTTGTAATCTCCTTGTCATGTTTATTAGTGGTGTTCTAAGCTTAGTGTTATCTCTTATTGGAGATTAGGTTCTCCACTTCCAAAGGTGTGGTCGAACATATTTTGTAGTCTCTTGTTGTTTTTGGTCTTTTGAAAATCTCTTTCTTCATCCTGATTTTGTCAGACACGTGAGATTGCAACTATTGATGCTTCTTATGATGTTTCTTCAGAATATGGATTTGCATTGTGCATTATAGTGATGTATTCATTAGGTTCTTGTACTTCAACTTTCCTTCCATCTACTATCTTAGTAACGTAAGGACATGTCTTCACATTTATGTCTCCGTGTCCAATTTTCTCCACACTTGCAACAATTATTTTTTTCTTTATCCTTTTCTCTAAATCATTACTTGAAGTGTCTAACTCCTTCTCAAATTAATAATTATATAATTTCTTGTTGAGGCATTTGTGTCCTTACGTCCATTTATCTCCACAATAAATACATTTGTTTGTCTCTTTTTTACCTAACTATAGTTCTTGGTTTTTGTCTTCCTTGAAAGATGGCAAGTTGAAATTATGTTTTTGTTCAATAAGACTTGTTGCATGTCTAGCTTATTCAATAGTTCATGGCTTGTACAATCAATGCTTGTTCCTTCTTTCACTTCATAAGGATATTAATCTAGGCATATATTAAATTATTCAACTTACTCAACATACCATTTATTTGGAAATTATCCATGTTCAATCGTTACTGGAAAGCAAATCCTTTTTGAATAGGATAAGAGGAAAAAGACCTAAGATTTTTTACCTATACTTAACTCAATATACTTAAATTAATATTATGATATAAAAACATTTTCAAGCTAAAAATAAAATAGTAGATATAAGCTAAATGAATTATTATAATATTCTATTGAAACATTATAAAAATTTGGAAAATCATAATCCTAAAAGAGCGTTCAATCAACCTTTCTCCCTAATAATATATCTAGTATTATCATGTTAGATTAAGGTATGGTCAACCCTTCCTTATGAACCCTTAGATGGGAATACCATTCTTGAGAAAGTATTAACATACCTTTCTCCTTGCACAACCCAAAAAAAATGGTATGTTACAAGAAGGGTTGGTCAATCCTACTATAGGCTCTCGTACATAAAATTGTCACACCCAAGGGCCAATAATCTATTGTATTACCAAAAATGTATGTTTTAACCTTGTATAGTTAATTAATACAAATACAGTCTTAATAAAGAATATAAAATATGTAATGGCGCGCGTGCGCACATGCACATGCGCGCGCGCACACACACACACACACACTTTACCATGGAAACCCAAACTAGGAAAACTAGAAATATTTCTTAGTATAATCTATGTTTATAGTGTTACACTACAATATTTATATCCTGCAACATCTGTAAATCATCAATCCATTTACCCTAGATTAGAATACAATCATAATGCCTTAACTAAAATTGCAAAACCATGGGATAAACCAATGTGCACCACAAAAATGTTAAAATATACCATGTGCAAAATAATGCCAAAAATAGATGCAAAAAATGAACCATATTGTTTTGAGGTGCTTCCTATGAACCCTTGAAATGGGGCTTCCACCCCCCTGCAACCCCTCGACACACAGTGAAATGAACCCCACTTTGCATAGTTTTGCAAAAGATATAACACCTACCCTTCATTCTCCATATTTTTATTTTATTTGCATAAAGGGGGTCATAAGTGTACAAGATGAATAATCTGAGGTAGTAAAGCCCATTTTTTCTCTACAATGAGATAAATTCTTAGTGTAAACACATTTTATTAATGAATCTAGAACATTCTTCAAAGTGTCTACATTTACCAGTAGCACCTTCTTGTCTTCAATCACATCTCTCACAAAGTGATATTGAACATCAATATGCTTTGCCTTGGAATGATAAGCTAGATTTTTTGTTAGTAAGGTCACACTTTGAATATCACAATCTATCATTATAACTTATTGTACCAACTCGATATTTAAACACATTCTCTACAATTATATTGATTCCTTGCTTTCATGAGTGGATACCATGTATTAACTTCTATAGTTGAGAGTGTCATTACATATTATCTATTTTCCATCCAAATTATTCCTCCTCCAAATAATTTAAACTCATACCCACTTGTAGATATTCTACATCCCATACATCCATCACACTCTCCATCAACAAAGCCACATATGCCGAACACTTTTTCCAATCCTGGTCTTCCTTAGTAGCACAATCCATAACCAATAGTGCCACACAAATACCTAAAATCCCTATTTACTATTATACAATTATCCTTCATTAGTTTTGACATATGTTTGCCCAATACTCCCACTACATATGTTATGTTCAATCTATTATAGACCATTACATACATTGAACTTATAACCATAATAGCATATGGAACATGGGACATGTCCTCTTCCTCCTCCTATGTCTTGGGACACTGAAATGCAAATAAATGTGCACCTACAAGAATAAAGAAATTTATATATTTACATTCCTACATGTTAAGCATCTACAATATCGTTTCAATGTACTTCCTCTAACTTAACTGGATTTTCCTGATTTCCTGATCTCTTTTTATTTCCATGTCTAAAATGAATTTTTCAACACCAATATCCTTCATGTCAAGTTTAGAGGACATTTTAGTTTTTACTTCCTAGATAATTTCCCTATCATTTCCAATTAGCAACATATCATCCACACACAATACCAAATAAATAACACAATCACCAACTAATTTGAAATACACATAGTAATATACTTTTCTCCTCGTGAAGCCAAGTCCCAATATATAAGTATTAATTTTTTGATACCACATCCTTGGTGATTTCTTTAACCCATATAACAACTTTTATACCCTGCATACCAACTCCTTTCCCTTCATTGCAAATAATTCTTCTCCTTAATTTAGATTTATTCTCATAGATACCCATGTAGGAATGGTGTCTTTATGTACATATATTCTACTTCAAAATAAAAAAGAACAACATGAAATAAAATAAATTTAGCTGAAGTTAACTTGGCAAGAGGAGAAAAAATTTCACCAAATTCCATTCCTTCTATGTAGGAATAACCTTTTTCTTCTAACTGGGATTTTTGTTTGTTCGCTTTACCTTCTACATTCAACTTATTCTCGAATACCCATTTTTTGCTAATGATATTTTACCCAACCCGTAACTCCACTAGATCCAAAGCCTCACTAGATGCCATTTCTTCAACCATATTTTTATTTTTATTTTTCCATCCTATGAACTCACTACCTCCCTAAAATTTATATGATTATCATTAGTAATAACTAAATAAAAATTAGAACATAAATAAGATGGAGTATATCTTTCAAGTTGCCTTCTTTCTCGAATCAATCTCTTGAATACCAAAGTATTTGGTTTGTTTTCTTCTTATTGTTGTTCTTTTATAGGGTCTTATTCATCATCCTTCAATAAAAACTCTATCTTCTTTCATTATTTCTCCTTTAGTTAGATTTCCTGTTTTACGACATATTTGATTTCTCTAACTACCACATCTCAACTATATACAACCTTCTTAATTTCTAGGTTCCCAATATTATAACCTTTTAGATAATATTTTTAACCAATAAATCCACACCTTTTATCTTTCTTATCTTTCTTACTCCTATTCCCCTTTAGACAATGTACATAAGCATCATAGAAAAATACCTTAAGCTGTTAAGAGAGGGTTTCTTACCAATCCATACTTCATGTGGATTCTTGTCATCCAACACTGAAGAGGGTGATTTATATAAAAAGTAACATGCAATGTCCATTGCCTCTACCTAACATTCCTATCCTAACCCAATAGCATTGAAAATTATCCTTACTTTTCCATACCATCATGTTCATCATTTCTACAAATCCATTCTATTAGGATGTCTATGGAGTAGTATTCTACCTTGCTATAATGCACTTATTACATAATTGTTATAATCCCATTCTCGTTGAATTCTCCACCAGTATTTGTCCTCAACACCTTAATTTTCTTCTCTATTTGAGAAGATACTTAAACTCCTTAAAATTGTCAAGGACATCAAATTTATTTATTCATTGATAAGTCCTCTATAAATGAGACATAGTACATGGATTCACTTAATCATGGGACTAACATAGTTCCAAACACTTCACTGTGCACTAGTTGTAATATTCCCTCTATCCTCGGAGCATTAGAGGAGAATTTTACCCAATTCTACTTACCATATAAACAATGTGCATAGGAATCAAAATCCATATACCAACGAGACATACCTTGTATCATACCATTAACAAGTAGTACTTGAAGGCCCTTCTCTCTTGTATGTCCCAATCTTTGATGCCACAACCTAGTCCTTTTTCCAAAGAATATTGGAGTTCTTATGTGTTCTTCTCCACTCATTGAATTGTTGGTGCACTAAGATGAATTTATAAATAAACCTTAATCCTACATTAATATGTCAACCTGGGATTCGTCTGTCTATTTCAAGGTTGTAAGCAATGTTTTTACGATAACAATCAGAGAGTGAAATGCAGGTAATTAATCCTAACTATTCATTGCAGAAATAAACAATCACTTAACAACTCATTAATTATTAAAAATGCAGAACATGAATTATTCTATAATTTGAAAATGGAAAGATAAATCACTCGCAAACTATTTCAAACAAAGATATTAATCCAAGAGAGGAAATCAACCCGAGTAATCAAATCCATGTGCATTAAAAGAGACTATTCGAATCAGACTAATTACGAAGAATACTCAAAGTTGGAAATAATTACCGAAATAATATACTAAGAGGGAACATCAATCATATAGAAACTTACTTTCTGTAAATAAAAATGATATTAACTAAGCTATATCATGTACACTAATTCAACCTAATGAAGAAACAACAACGTAATTCTCGACAATAAAATGTAGATAACGTGATACAAGGAGCAGTGGATCTTCCAATGACTCGGGCCAAGCCTCTACAAGAAAAATTCTATTGAAACTCAATACCTGAATTTAATGGAAAACTTCGAGTCTTTTATTACCTATCAAAAGAATTACAAATCACTTCGACTCGTTAAATTTCAATCTGCATTCATAGTCTTGCTAGAATTTTACAAATTACAAAGTTACAAGTTACTTTCATTTTGATTTACTAACATTATATATTCTATGAACTGCTAGCAAAATCAGAGCTTATCCTAGGGATCAGAATATCCTAAGGACTTCTCGGCTGAACAATCAAATTTCCATATCAATCCCATATTTTTTCTTTGAATTTAGCATGGTTTGCACAACTGTAATCAACGACATCTCCCTTGGCACTGTCGTCTTATTTGAAAGGAACAACAATTGTCCAATCCGGTAAACCTATGCATAAACAAGAAGAAACTTAGGCTTTTGATACCAAAAAAATGTAATTTGGCCAACACTACTTTCTATTTTATTTTCATGGTCTTTCTTCAAGAATGC
Source organism: Pinus taeda (assembly GCA_000404065.3). Lineage (NCBI taxonomy): Eukaryota > Viridiplantae > Streptophyta > Pinopsida > Pinales > Pinaceae > Pinus > Pinus taeda. The sequence goes on along the minus strand of APFE030442698.1, from coordinate 3,594 downwards.
GCTGAAGATGAGAGTAAATACATGGAAAACCAGATGATAAATTAAGCAAATGAGGAGGAAAAACATACCTTTTTCATGATCCAACATACTCCCCAACTTACCTTTTTGCATGTCCTCATGCAATAAGATAATTAAGATGCAACTGAGTCGAAGAATAGGCAGGATAAGTTTCTTCTTTGTAGACATGGAAACCATTTTTGCTTTTAAGTACTTCAAAGGCTTGGCCTTCTTGATGTTCTGATAGTTCATAATTACAGTGATACCCATCAGGAGGATAACAAATGATAGGGATTCTATAGTGACACCCAATCCAAGTAGGACCCTCACTTAAGACATGATTACCATAACGGGCGAGCCTATATGCAGCTGCAGTGAAGTTCCTGTAACCAAAATTTTCTCGATTTCTAACACTATTGGGAGAGGTTGTCCATCTTTGCTTTGCATCCAAGAGAGTTGCTTCTCTAATGTCTTCAAAATATTCCAAAACCGACTTGATTGTGTTTGTGTGGATGGGGCCCAAGGTGGACACAACTCCTTCTTTTTCCATAAATCTCTTATGTTGTATCCAGAGTTGCAGGGGCAGTGTAGGTTCACCTCTTAACCAAAGATCAAGTCGGGTTTCCCTCCTCTGGAAAGTATCATGAGCCTTAGCCCATTTGAGTTGGTTTTCAACAAAGGAGATGAAAAATTGGAATTGGACATCCCTGAGGAAGGGGCTCGGATTAGCATCCATGTCATCTTTCAAGAAACATTTGTGCAAATATAATTCACATAAGAAATGTTTTACATCCCTCAGTCTGCATTTGACAGGATTTAACAAAATCAGGAGTAGATTTAAACTCAAAGGGCTGACCAGTTCTAACTGCCTTAAATTTTAGTAGTAAATATTGTTCAAGCAAAAAAAGTGCATAGTTCATAGAAAGTGCCCTACACGTTAGTGCATCTGAATAAACATAATAAATAATTTTGATTTGTTCCACAATTTTCTGATACTGCCCTTGTAGTTCCTCCACTTTCTTCCATTATGCTCTAACACTCACATAAGATTCAGCCTTTGTTGTGGTCATGTCATTAAATTTTTTCAATAACTCATGATATTTCTTCAAAGCCACAACTTCCTGTTGATGTTGTAGTAGTACTTGTTGTAAGTATGCCAGTTTTGTCCTCAGATCTTTAATAATAGACTCTACTACCAAGGGTGTATAGGGAGGTACGTCCTCAGTCTAGGTAGTCTTACTACCAGTTGCTATTGACTCTGTTTGAATGACTACTTGTGCTGTTAGCACAAGAACACAATGGTCTATTTGAATAGTTGCTTCACAAAGGTCTATTTGAACATTTTCTTCTACTGTTGACATAGGGACACAAAGGCCTATTTGAAAAATTGCTTCTACTATTGAAATAGGGACATAAAGATTTGTCTGCAGATCTGTCTAAGTTGTTGCTTCTATCAATTCCATAGAATAACATAAATTTGTTTCAGTTTCTACGGAACTAGTACAATTATCCTCAGTTTGAGTCCCATCTAGATAGGTGCTGATGTTTTTTGTTTGAGTTCCATTGGAATGAAGAGAATTCCCCCTATGGGTTTTGATTAATTTCGACTCCATTTCTTTCCTATGAATTTTCTTTGAGTCTCTTAGCCATTTTCTAAGTTTCTTAATTTTCCTTTTCAGTTTCTTATTTTCTTTATCCATCAATTCTAACCTATGATCATCTTGTCTCTTTACCCTTACAGTAAGTCCCTTTACTGGGGAAGAAGGGCCAGTAATAACATTCTCAAAAGTAGGGGAAGTTTCAAAATTGTCCAGCTCACATTTGAGTAAGACTGTGTCTCCTGAATTGGCTTCTGACTCATTAGCATTGTTAGGGTTTGGTTCAAGTAAGGTCTTATCTTCAGAATTAGCTTTTGTCTCCTCATCATTTTCAGGGTTTTGTTCGAGTGGGGTTGTATCCCCTGAATTAACTCTAGTCTCCTCAATGCTATTAAGTTTTTTCTCAAGTGAGGCTATATCCCTTCAATCAACCTCAGGTTCCTGGGTTTCAACTGCAGAAAAATCCAGGTGACTCCAAAGACACACATAGGACAAAGAGGGCTTATGAAAGCACAAAAATCGAAGTGTTTGGATTATTATCGAACCAGGTTCATATTAAATATCTCGTCGTTTTGATCGTGGTGGTGTGAATGGTTCGTCAATCCGAGTTTGGATGAGGAAGATAGAGGCAGTCAAAGTTTTGGTTGACTTTTGCTCACTGAGCAGGTTAATGGAGACACAATTTGGACTTTTTCTGGCGGATGGAATTTGGCCAACTCTGGCCAGATTCCAGGTGAAATTGTCGTCACGTTAAAATGACTCATTCGGTCAAAAATCTTAATTTTCAAAAAGCCTCATCCTTTTATAATATATATATAT
>APFE030442695.1:0-10455 GCA_000404065.3 Pinus taeda | reverse complement strand
GGTACGCAGGTTCTCTCTACCTTGCCTGCGTGTACACACTCCAAACACACTGTGCCTGCGTACTTGTACGCTCTGTAAGCCAAAGGATGGGTGCGTACCCCTTTAAAGGTCAAAAGGCGCGAGTTTCATCTTTAAAAAGTTACTTGTGGTCACTTCTAGAGCCTTCTAGAAGAGTGTTTGTCGTGTATTGAGCGCCTCCAGATGGTTCATGCATTCCTATGATAGAGGAGCTTATCCCATCAAGAGAGGAGCTACCCCATCCAAAAGAGGGAGTATCCCATTGATGTTGGAACTGAATAACTTCCTTTAGAATACTATAAATACAGGCATTGGGCCAGAGGAGGGGAGGTTGAAAGCTGAACATTCTAAAGGGTAAATGCTGCTGGAATTAGGACTTCCATTGTTGACTTGTGAGGAGAGATTACTATCCTTTCTTGTTGCCATATTGGGAGTGGGTGAGCTTGTCAAAGTAGAGGAAATCTCTTGTTGGACCCTGGGAGGAGCTTGCACAACACCAAGGCTCAGGTTGTAATGGTTCCTTTTTTGTTTCCTTAATACAAATAAGTCCATTCTTCTCAATGATTTGTTGTTAATGAATTATTTCATGTACTCCTTGGTCTATGTGATGAATATGCTTTGTTTTATTAATTATTCAGGTGTTATGTAATTGTTTTCTTGTTAGTGTATGCAGGTCTTAAAGTGAAGGAGGAGCTCATCTGGATCAGCAAGGCTGGACTGCTACAACAAGCGTTGGATTTGAGGTAGGATCGGACAACACTTGGTTTTTCATAGAATAATGTATGTTTAGAGAAGGATTGCTCTTGTTTGTTTTGTTTGTCACTAGAGAGTCTTAGACTCCTAGGGAGGTTAGGTTTGTCCGCAAAAATAACTCTTTCCGCATGACACTATGTCCATGCATTTTATATGTCCATTTAATATTTACAAATTTTGCTTGTTTGTCATAGTATCCTATCAAATTGTTACTTTCAAGTGGTTTCTTCCTGTCTATCATGGTATCCTGTTCAATTTATACTTTCAAGTAGTTTCTTCTGTATTTACATTTCAACATATAATATGTTGAAGATTATATAGAATCTTATTTTCGACAGTTATAGTATTTTTAAATGTTGTAGGCAATTTTACTTGCCACAGATTGGAAGAAACGGCTCCAGATTGATGAAAGTATAAAATTGTAACTTTATTTACTAGAACTGTCATCATTATTGTTTAAAAAAAAGGGGTACATCACTACTTGAAACATATACTATTCCACTGCAAGAAATTCTAGTGCTTTATTAAATGAAGTCTCATCCACCTTTAAATTATTTGGAACTAGTGTTGCAACAATCCCATATGTAAGTGGCTGCTATAAAATCTTCAAATCCAGATCTAAGGCTCACATGGGAATAAAATAGGAAGACCTACCGATTAAGATAGGATTACATAAAAGGATAAATCCCCTAGGCTTCCTCTAGTGCAACAAAGTAATTTATGAAATAAGGCCCTAGTATTGGATCCCATAAATTGATACTCATAGTTGGCCAATTTTCATGCTACTTTTATTTGTCGCTCAAGTTGATTAGGTTAATCCAAAACTAATGCTAGGGGAGAAGCTATATGAGATAAACTTGGCTACTAAACACTTGATGACCATAAAACAATTTTTCTCCATTCCCTTTTACCTCTTCACTTACAAAGAAGTTTCGGGGAATCAATCACTTGAATTTGCTTAGTAGCTTTCACAATGCTTGCATGATTTTCGATCCAGCCTTTCACAATTCAATTACCTCTCAATAAATTACTCTTGTTGGAGTCATTAGGAGGGTTTTTGCAATAGCCAAAGGTCAGCCTCTTCCTAGGACTATCTTGATTGAATACAAAAGGAAAAGAACAAGTTGCTAGGACTATCTTAGTGCTTCTTTGTTATTGCATGCATTACAAAAATAAATCACCCTCATTTCTATACTAGAGAATCATATATACTTCTTTTTATCTAAGGTGAGTGGACTATATTTATGTTCATTTGTGCTTTACTTGTCCTTAACTGTGTAATCGTATCCATTTTGGTACCATTGTTGTTTTCGTCATTTTGTCCTTTATGATGTAGCATTTTATAGATCATTGTAATATCTATTTTTTAGAGAAAATTGCTATTTGTCACTCTTTAATTATGCCTTGGTATGGAATTTGACTTTTTGAATGCTTATGGAAAGTATTTAGCTGACCTCTCCCTTTCACCATCAATGAAATCTCAGGTCTCTAGAGCGAGAGTAATTGCTGAAAAGCTATATCTCTTAGCTCAAAAGTTATGTGTCCATTGAGATATTATCAACAGATGGGAAGTATTCCATGCCACAATTGGCCTCCCACTTTAGGCTCTATTCTGCATACAAGAAAGAAAAATCTCTTTAACTTCAGGGCTTCCCGGGACTTGAAAAATTCTTGTTCATTTTGTAATATTTTGTTCTTGTGTCATGAAGCCTGGTGATGTAGATTCTTGATTTCACAATATGAATCATTATGATTCTGTAGATTAGAAGAGTGGCACCATATCCCCCTTAATTCAGTGTCGAAAGCACGGTAAATACTCGCAATGGCCCTATTAGAAGATTTACAGATTGTAATTTGTAAAGACAAAAACTTATAATTACACTAATTGATTTAAGACAATTATAAATGAGAACACTATAATTATATATTAAATACTAAAATATCATGGTTGTTGGTTTTATTACATGGAGAAAAGGGCTTAACCTAATTTATTATCATTGCTTTAAATGCTATTTTTGGCATGATAATTTTAACATTTCTTGAGGGGATTTTAGGCATCTGTGGTTCATTTCTTTTGAACTTAGTCTCAGAGTATCCACAGTAGAAACCATATTTCTGACAACGTTTCAAATCCCAACAAGGATCCATCATCAGGACCAATAGGTTGAGGGGATTTATATTTGGAAAAATTACTGCAACTTGTTGAGAACCTAGGAATGTTTTCTTGTAAGTGAAGTAATGGTTATTTCTAAAAGCTCAATAGAATCATTTCATTTATTGTATGATCTATTAATTTCCCACTTAAAGTGCATTTTGTTAGAAATTATGAAAAGGGGTCACTTTACACCGATCATTTATTAAGGTAAATCAATCCATAGGGGCACTTGTTTGGCATAGAAAAATATTTTTGTCTACTATACTATGATTTCAGTTTAAAGGTAATCCTGAATTACCATTCTAGGTGCTACAAGAAAACTCTCCTCTTGATATTTGTTTTTTTCTAACATACCTATGACGTTCAGTTTGAGAATAATCCTAAACTAGTTTTGTAGGTACTACAAGGAAACTTTGGTCTTGATATTTTGTTTACTTGTGAGTCTGGATTGGCCATAACTCTGAGTCTATTTATTTTGGAGGATTCTCAAAGTACCTATCATGTTTATTATGTTAGTTATTAAAGCTTATTTTTGTTTTACTTTGTATTGAGATTGAACATTCATATTTATATTTTTGTTCACTAAATGTGAACCATATACTCACTGGTGTCGACAAGAAATTTCCTTAGAGACAACAGTGGAAATTTATATTTAACATTATATTTAATTTGTTTTGCTAATGATTGTTGTCATAGTCTATTGTATGCAATCTGTATTTATTTCTCGGTCTTCATATTTTGTTTACTCGTGAGTCTCGATTGGTCATAAATCTAAGTCTATTTATTTTGGACGATTCTTAAAGTATCCATCATGTTTATTATATTACTTATTTAAGTTTATATTTGTTTTACTTTGTATTGATATTTCACATTCATATTTATCTTTTTCTTTCACTAAATTTGAACCATATACTCACTGGTGTCAACAATAAATTTCCTTAGAGACATCAGCGAAAATTTATATTTAACCTTTATTTTAGTCTATTTTTCCAATGATTGTTTTCATATTTTGTTGTATGAAATTTGTATTTATTTTCTGGTATAATGTCTAATTGTTTGGATAATATGGTACTCTAATTTGACTACTATGAATATTCAATAGAACAATAAGTATTTTATTGCAGGTCACACCATGACTAAGGAAAAATTGGAAATGCAGCTTCGGTACTTCACCTTGCAATGGTTTCATGTGGACTGCTTTTGAAATGTTCATGCCTTTCTCATTTGATATATTTGATTGAAAAGCTTAATTTTTTATGTAGTACTGTGAACACTTTTCTGATTGTCCTTCCCATTAATTTGCTAAGGATGCAATATGGGTTCTTTTAATAGATCTTAAAAGGGTTTTCAAGTAGCACCAAGGCCTTGAAGAGAATTACTCATGTGCAACATGTATAAGGCCACTATTCATAGGTACGTTCAGGACACCTACAAACTCCACTATTGGGCATCAAATGGTCAAAGGTGAACAACTAGTCAGGCATATAAATGCAGGAGTTGATGCATTGTTTCAAAATCAATATGAAAATATCTTATCTGTAGGCCCATCTACTACTTAATGATGGAATTTCATTGCCATGGGCATGTTGAGGTTTTTTCTCTTTTATCTTTCAAATTGAACTCCTTTTATATTGGTTTAATTTGGGAAGCTTGCTACATTTGAAATCAACATTTTTTACTATCAACATAACTCATTCTAATTTCATTGCATATTTCTTCAATGGTCATTTATATTATGTTTGCTTCTAGAAATTCCCCAATTGGTTGTGTTATGTAATGTGATGGACACATACTAGAGAAGGTTCTAATTGGTACTTGAATGGTCATTAATTGATTTCATGTTTTTTTGTGTCAATTCTTGTCCAAAATTCCTTAGTTTTGAAAGGTTAATAGTGTCGTATTTGATGGAGAACTATGGAATTTTTAATAATGTCTCATTTATCCATACATACAAAATAATTTGGATAATCATTTTATTAGGGCCTGACTCCACCCCTGGGCATTTATTTTCCATGCGGTTTTCTAAATCTACCATTGATGGTACCTTACCGTCTGAATAATATCTCATAGCTTTCCAAGTGTAAATATTACTAATTCAATTACATATCTCCAACACATATTTGTATGTTATAGTATACATAAACCTATAGACAGTGATAAATCAAACACAATGAGATGTTGTTGTGACTTCTTTCCCAAAGTTCACATCTCTGCACTCTATTGCTGACATCAAGAAAAAAAATATTGATGCAATCAAGGTTAGTAGAACTCATATTCTTGTATATCATATTTAGAAATGGTGACTTTTATTTTAGAAAGGAGTTTCGAATGGAGAGAAAGGGTTGAATCTGATCTTCAGTTATTTAGGGAAATTCATCCATGACATGGAAAAAAACATTTGAGCCTCATGCATTCATGCAAAGTAGTCAAATTTTAAAATGACTCCATTGTAGATGAGATAAAATGAAGCATACACATCTTCATATAATTTCTAAATCTGATAAAAATTGTTGGTTTATAGAAGTTATTGTATGGATTTGGATTTATTAACTCTCTTACAAATTAAATAGTCTTTCTGGAATCAATGTGCACCTCTTATTCTTTTAGTGAATATGCAGTCATATTGTTGATGTGAATGACAAGCCAAAGAATCTAGTGGAATAATTGACTATATTGATAAGAATTCCATAGACACATGGAGAACATGTTGGCTTGATCCTAGAGGCCACCAAGTAGATCAAACTAAAAGGCTTCTATCATAAATTTAAAGATTAACTAGTGGTTCCTTCCCTTCGGACTTTGTTTCATGGTGTTCGCTACATATTTATGACACCCACAAGGTGAACATAGAGATTATGCGATGAGATTAGTACGAAAGTTGGAAATATACAACTTCATCCTCTAATGCACACATGGTGAAGACCTAATTGGATAGTCTAGAAACCACTATAGAATTGACCTTCTTGTAGATGCTAGACTAAATATGACATTTTTCCAGATAAGGATATATACGAGGTGTTTCTTATACACTACGTGAAAGAAATGATTCCCATAGTTTAGAGGAGTCTTAACAAAATAACACACCCTTGTTGGTCACTTTAATTGCTGGTTAAAGTGCTACATAAATTGTCAACCTAGGGAATTCTGATTATTTCAAAGGCAACTACGTACTATCTATACTCAATCTTAAAGGCACTAAAAGTTGTAGTACAAACAAATCACACCTCACTTTAACAACTGAAGCTCCACTCTGTGTTACAGAAAATATACTCTATTGTGGATATCTGTCAAGGAATGTTTAATTTCATTCAAAGAATAATCTAGCAAAAAGAAATAAATCTGCAAAGGAAAACAATGGCTATGCTATAATAGAGAATTAGGACCCTATCCCCGGAGCGGGAACCTTCAGCACCTGCCTCTGTTTATCTAGCTCGCCAATTCCCTCTGTAAACTTAATCACCGTGATACACTAATGAAATAACTTTAACCAATGCAACAATCGATTAAGAAAGGGACAGAGTTTTATCAAAGGTAAAAAAATATCCAGAAAATAGTACTTGTTAACAAGGTATGAAAAAAAATCACACTTGACACACTTCAGAAATATAATGGGTGAATCTTGTGATGAAGGTGGGCCCTGTCCTTCTCACAAGATTCCCCAGGAGATGAGAACTAGAAAAAGATGTTCAAAACAAGAGTTTTATTCATCCATCAATATGTCATGTTATAGAAAGAAAAGATTCTAGTCCTGTCCCTTCAACTGAGCCTTTCCTGTAGTCTGCTCATCCCCCCTTCTAATGTAGATGTCTCCTCTTTATAAAGAGGAGACATCTATTATGAAAGATTTACAATATAAACTCTATTTCAAACCATTATACAAAAATAGGGAAATCAGTTTTCCATCAACAAAATGTTGTTACAGTAATACTGTCTTTAGATTAGGGACGTTACATCCAATGTAACAGCTTCCTTGGTGATCGATCTGGTTTCTCTGATGCTGTCAAATTTGGAAAGAAAATCTCAATTGTTTCAGCTTCGAGATTTGCGTGCTGTTCTTACTATTTCAACAACTGCAAAAATAGTCCCACCAACTCCAGGCAGTTTCAGCAACGCGGGCTACACATCATTCTTTAATTGTTCAGCAACTAATCAATTGAAAGATTAACTATGAAGATAGTGTGATTATATGTTAAATAATTAAATGTATAGTGATTCGAAGAATCACTGCATACCTTTGGAATAATTGAGTGAAAACACTAACAAGGACTTTCGAATATAGGTTGAAAAGGGTGATATTATAACAAAATGTATAGTCAGAAAGAGACAATATGAGGTCCTAACATCCCCCCCAACTGAAAGGGTTGTCCCCATGCAAATTTTACTCTGAGTCTGAGTCAGAGTACTGGGATGTATAATGAAAATTTCTTATATAGTAAGTATAAAAGGTGTTTTTAACCATGTCTCTGAAACCCTGGGCATTCTGAAATTTTTGCCATGCTACAAGATCCTCCTTTTTGGGTAACCTGAGGTCAGCTTTGTATTGCTGTGCTGGGATCCAAAGAAGAGGGAAGTGAAAATGATAACCCAACCAATTCTCGGCACACTATTGAATACATTTAACATAGTTAGGTATTCGTGAAGTTGTTGCCTGAAGATTAAGTGGGTTAAAGGGATGGTATTCCCTTCTCTCCTTAGGGAAATGTTCCCAGAATAGATTGTTTGCTTGTATGTCCAAAGTTCCCTTAGTCTTAACATAATGTTAGCAGTCCTTTAAGACTGCTGCCTATAGTTTTCTGATATGCTCAGTCATTCTTGGCTCTTGTAAAACCCGACGATGTTGATCAATAAAAACAGCGGCATTCTGAGGCTCGGCTCAGATCTAGAGAAGTTAGTTCTCTTCATTGTCTGTTGCTAACATGAAAGCAATTTGCCAGGTAAGCTAGTTGGCCAGGAATGAAATGAAGGCTCTGATCTGAATGTCACCAACTAGAGGAATCAAATTAAGCTTCCTATCTTCAGGCATGACCTCATTATGAACATAGAGTTCACATAAAAAGTTTTGTTCACTAATTGATGCTTCTGCAAAAGTATGAATAAACTGCTGAGGTGTAGACACCTCGTGGGGTCGTCCATCTCTGACCGCTTTCACTTGGAGGAACGCTAAGCATTCTCTTAAAAACACAGAATAGTTAAAGGATGGTTTTCTAGTGGCCAATAATATTTGAACTAACTCAAATATAAGAGACAATCTAGTTTTCAATTCCTTATTTTCCTTATGCTGTGCACGAGAGTGTTCTAGGACTTCCCAATTTCTATATACATGATTTAGCCATAATGATTTATGTTCCTATAATTTATTTTCTTGTGACAGAGCATACTCTTTCTTCTATGTATCCCTCAGTTTTTGAAAACTTGAGGCCTGAGTGAAGACTTTCCTTGCACACCAAGGTTTAGTCTGAGTAAACACATTCTTCGAAAACTTTGGTGCTACTTTTTCAGCTTTAACAATTGGGGTAGGCCGGGGTACTTGTGGTTTCATTTCTTCTCCAGAGGTCTTTGAAGGCCCTACTGGTTCTTGTGTAACAGTAGGGCGTTCCTTTTTAACTATGGCAAGAGTAAATGCAGGAGTCGATCCAGGGAATGGGACTTCAATTATCTCATAAACAGCTCGACGATAGAGATCACCACATTCGCTGCACATGTATCCATTATATCGATCCTTTTTTGCACTTTACTCGGCTGCAGCTACTACTTGAGCTAAAGTATACTGATTGAGTTCTCTTTCATAAGCTTCCCTTGCCATCATTAACTCGTGCTTATAAACCTCAACCTTAGATTTCCAAAACTCATTTTCTTGTTGAAGGGAGGTTAAAGTGATAGGGCCTTCTGTAGCAGTTGCAGTCTATGGAACTAGTGGATGAGAGGATCGTTGTTTGGTGGAAGCTTCATCATTTGCATCCTCAGCAGGTGGTTCTTGTGTGTCAACTGCTGAGTCAGTATCAGCTATGTCTTAGTCTATTTCCTGTTCATGGTTGTCAGCAGGTGGTTCTTGTGTAGCACCTGCTGGACTAGTAGCTAGTTCTTGTGTAACAGCTACCTCTAGGTCGTCTATCTTTTGTTCCTCAGCAGGTGGTTCTTGTGTGTCACCTGGTGAGTCAGTAGCTGGTTCTAGTGGGACAACTGCATGTTGTACATCATCTTGGGCGTCTACTTTTGATAAATCAACAGCTGGTTCTTGTGGAGCAGATGCGTCTTCTGAAAGGAATGATGTCACAAAATCCTGAACTCTTTGCATTTCGGGACCCAAGGGTGAGGAAGGTAAAGATTCAGGGGCTTGGGGGTGTGGTCGGGTATGCAGTTTTAAGATAATGGGTAGGGAATCTCGGATGATGGTCTTAGTTATTGTTTCGGAAGAGGTCCTTGTTCGTCTTCGAGGCAGGAAGGTAGGTAGCACAATGGTTTTTCTCTTACGAACATTTTTCCTTAGGGTAGGGGGATTATCAGTAATAGTAGCTTCTTTATTGAAGCCCTCGTTATTCTCTTTAGTGGGGGTGCAGCCTTTTCTTGTATTTTCCTTTTGAGCTTAATAATGGGAATATTATCATCTGAGTTATCACTGGGGATATGGACGGTGGTAGTGGATGATTCGACTACATTAAGGGGTTGGGTAGATACAGAGGAGAGGTCAATTGAATTGTCTACTGCAAGTGGTAAAAATTTTGAGGATTCCAAGATACTCCCAGGCTTTTGTACAGAAGGATTTTCAATTTTCTGAGACATTTCAGGGGTTTGTTGAGGATTTGCAACATCCAATTGGGGTGTTTCGACTGCTGGTTGCGGAATTTCAGCAGCTTCCTGGAGATTTTCTGCTGCCGGTTGAGGGATTTCAGCAGCTTCCTAGGGTGGGTTGTTAAGGGGAGAAGGACTCTATAGGGCAAAGACCCTCTAGATTAGAAGTTGAACCAAGCGATGGTGAGTAAGGGAGAGGAGTGGGTGCTTTGCATTCACGGAATAATGTGACATATTCTTTAGACACCCAAGTAGACTATATGGCATATTTAATAAACGACCATGTCTTAAATGATTCAACAACACAAATTCGTGTTGGTACACTACTTGGTAACGTCCCTCGCAGGTGAAGTAGTGCTTGACAAACTTTGTAGTCTTCGGCCATGGAGGTGGTAATGAATGAAGTGCAACACCCCTGCCTTTAGGTTCTACCCGCTCTCCTGGTAAAAGAAAATCTTGTTGTGCATTCAGAATGAGGTGTTTACTATTGAACCAACAAATGCCATCATCTAGTAATACTGAAACCTATGCTATATCCTCCTCCATTACTGGAATTCACACTCCTTGAACCGTAGAGTATCCTTCCTTTAAATTTCATGTGAATTCTAGGACTTGTTGAGAGTCAAATCCCTGGAGCTTTTGGAAATAATCCACCTAGCCTGCTTACAGAAAAATTTGATATGCTTCCCATTGTATTTCCAATAGAGTCATTGAGCCAGGTTCATGTCGAACAACGTTAC
>APFE030442691.1:56618-93810 GCA_000404065.3 Pinus taeda | reverse complement strand
AAAAGGTGTTGCTGGTAAAGGTGGACACTTTGAAGAATACTGCAGATGCATTGAAAAAATATGTGAGCTCTGAGAAGTTCTCTTGGTGTAGAGAAACAATGGGCATTGCACAGCTGGATAAATGACTAATCTCTCTTGTGGCCCTCTGTCGAAAGAAAACAATAAGTGGGAGAATGTTGGGTTGTGTTATATTCTTTCCACGACGAGCCCACATAGTTAACGGGGGATTAGAGGGGGGGTGGAGCCCCCCTTTCGTTGCACCGATTGTGTAGCGAGGGGGTCACAAGGGGTTTGAGGGGTTTAGGTAACCCCACTCTATGGAGTTCGGGGCAGCGCCCCAGAAAATTTTGGTTTTGGACCCTATGTTAGGTTGGGCGAACCCACCTATGGTTTTGTGCATGATTTTTGCACATGGTTTTGGACGTGCATGATTTTTGCACATGTTTTTTGGACATGATGGTTTTCGGTCCATGGTATTGGATGCTTCGGCATGTATAAATATGTATTATAACATTGAAAGGAACATAATGAAAAATCAAGCTAGTAATCCCAGTTTTGGGACCCAGGGAAAATCTCTGTGTATATGTGTTTTATGTGTTATGCTCTCACTTTGTTTATTTTCTGTGTTTTAGAATTCGTATGCAGGTAATTTTTGTACAGGGTTAAAACCTACATGAAGGACAATGTAAATATCAAATCAGAAATCCACACCACCTGCATGTTCACAACTTGAATACATTGATGAGGTACAATCCATATGCTCATGTGGTTAATTATGTGCTTCCTGTTGATCCAGTTTAAGTTCCCAAAAATGAAGCATTTGATAAGTCTAAATGTTTTGAATACAATTATTATGTGCTTGGGGGGAACCATTCTGTATAAGCTCAAAGACAATTGATGGAGGAATATTCGAATAACCCACATTTTGAAACAATGAAATGTATCATTTCTGCTGGTTTATCAAATACAAAAGCAAAGTTAGTGGCATGGGATCATAATTCAGATAATGAATATAGGATGTCTATGACTTTCATCCAAAGGGTTAGATTTATTCATAGTGAATTTGAAGAAAAATGTGGTGGGGATAAGATAAATCTTACTGTATATTTCTGAAAGGAATGTTCTATGGAAATAGGCTATCAAATTAAGGAGAAAATCAGTTCAAACGGCGACAGAGTAAATACTGATTTATTCAGAGGTATTGACAACATTTTCCAGTTGGCATTTAGAAATAGAGAGATATGGGAATTTATTAATGATATTTTTAGCATGTGGGAGAACATTGGCACTAAAACCCAAAAGGTTAAAAGGTCTAAACCATTGATATGTACCAACAGTAAATCAAGTCCTGAAATGAAGCAACTTCCAGAAGATATGACTATCACACCTTGGAGAGCATTGCAAGGAGTGAAGGATGAAAAACTTATCAAAGAAATATTATTTCGTGTGAGGTCAGGGGAATTATCATTGGAAGAAATGTCTAAGGAATTTCAAGAGTAAGTTTGTTAAATTATTTTTACTTATTTCTAGATTATAATTTTCTTTTAAATATTAAATATTGTTCTTGGTAGTATTTGTTGTACATATCATTATATTAACTTTTTTTTACTTTATCTATGTAGTCACAAAATTTACATGAAAATACAAGAACAAATGGTTAAATTGTTGAATGAAGATAGCTGGGATGATGTTGTACGCAACTATCCAAATTCACGTTCTACATCAACATTTTTTATTTTTTTTAATCTTGCATTTAAAAAGGTATGTTGATTTATACATTCATTTTTATTCATTTGTATACTATTTTTATTTTATAAATTACACATATATTTGTTTATTTTAGTAAAGATGAGGAAGGATGCAAATGGAGCACCAGATAGTTTCAGAACCTTTATTGAAAAAATTAAGATCAAAAGACTAAAGAAGGAATGCCTTAGGAATGTTGAAGTTGATCCAACTCTCACTCATTTCATTTGGAATGGGATTGACACTATTCAATATCAAGTAATACAAGGTGACTGTGAAGACATTGCTAAACTCATACCTAAAAGGGATTATGCCCTAGTTATTGTAGATATTCCCCATGGTTTTAATATTCCAAACATTGACTATGATAGTGACCCTTATACTTATCAAGCTCTTAATAAAGTTGTTGTGGGATTTCTAGAAGTCACATCATCACCATTATGGAGATTTGTGACATTTCATTCAAACACACAATTGGCAATGTTATTGTTAAGCTTCAAAGGGAAAACAAGCTAAAGGATTCAACTTACATGGTAAGACGTTGAAAATGTATATTTGGTTAATGTTAAAAAATTAATTTATGTACAAGTTAATTGAACTTTTACTATTTCATGTAACAGGCAAAAGTCAAATCTTCTTAACCGTGAAGATCAACCATTTATAAATGATTGTGAGTTCATCCATATTGATAGTTGGGAAGAATATGATAGCTATATGTCTATGATTTTTAATCGGGTAGATGGAAAGAGTCATAGCAAAGTACTGGCTTATGATGTTGTTGTGAGAAAACTAACATATGAAGACAAAGAAGAAAAATGAGAGATAGAGATAGTTAACATTTATAAAAAACCACAGTTATTGATTAACTATATTATAGACATATGTTCAAATGAAGGAGATTGGGTTCTTGATTTATTTTCTAGCTCAGGTAAGTTTTATTATATGAAATTGAATTTCAATATCTTCTTTCTTAATTTATATGTCATTGTACTAATTTATTTCATTATTTCTTTTGTGTTTGATAATTAGGTGCAACGCAAGCATGTTGCCTTTAAAATGGAAGAAATTACATTGCCATTGAAAAAGATCCAATATAGTGCAATTTTGTTAAGAAAAAAATTAATTCTCTTCAATTTCTTCCAGATGCAATGCAAGAAATTGGGTTGAAAAAAGGGGACTTTAGTGAATCACGTGTGGCAAAAAAGGCAAAGGAACCTCAACCACCATTACATGGAATGATTGGAAAGGCATACATTGGGAGATTCGCAGACATCAAAGATCCATTAGAAGAGGACAATGAGCAAAATGAAGTAGAAAATATTGTGGAAGAAAAAAATGATGAAACTCTACAGGATGAAGAGTTTGGATTACGTGATATTGTTGATTAAATTTAAGTTATGCTTGGAAATCAAACTCATTTTTTGTAAGTATTAATTAGTTATACTTGTAATGTTTTGACTTTGACATTTGATGAGAAGAATAACCATTCAATTAATGTTGTTATGTATTCAATATTTGTATTATGTGGTTTTCGCATTAATTTTTATGTTCATTATTATTTTTTGAATAAAACAGTATTATTATTATTTTTTTGACATAAAATCCATAAATATAATAATTATATTATATTATATTTTGACCGTTTTTATTACATATTTTCCTAAAAATTGTGATTTTGGACATGTCATTTCTAGCTAAAAATTAAAAAAATACTATACAAAATTGTATTTTTTTAGTTATTATTTATCTTGAAGATGAGTTTATTTTTATGTCAATTGTTTTAAAATTATTGTTTTTTAGAACAATGTTCCATGTGCATTGAAAAATTAATTAACGATGTATAATATGAAAATATCGAAACTCAAATATCAACTTCATTCTTTAATATACAACATAAAACACCTCACTACAAAAAAAAAAAAACAAGAAAATATGAAAAAGAAGACCACTTCAAAAATTGTTAAATTTAGAAAAGAATTATTTACATTTCATACATTAGAAAATTTAAAGTCAAAAAATAGGTCTTTTAGAAAAAGGGAATGCAGAATCACCACTTTTTAAAATCAACATGCAAATCACTAACATTCTAAAACGTAATGTACAAAGTGCCAAAAACTATGCTCTAAAAAAAATATGTGTGTTCTACTTCGCCCCTTTTCAAAATCGGGTCACTTTTTTGCTATCTCTATGAAACGGGTAACAATATCAGTTCATGTTTCAAAGTTTACATTGTTCAAATCTAAAAGAAATGGCGGGAACTAAGTTCTTACTAATCTTACAACCATCATCTCTATTCAGATTTCCAGAGTATTTTTCAATCTCAGTGGATTCTATGAACTTCCTATGATGATAGTGCCCATTTTTTTATAGGATCATGTAGTCTTCAATATGAATATGTCATTTGGTTTTCTTAGCATGCTTAACTAGAGCTGAGGAACGAGACCTACCATGTTTAATGTCTTCCACATGCTCTAGAATCCTTTTCTTAACATATCTTCTTGTCTCGCCAACATAGGGAGCCCCTCAAGAGAACGACATTAAGTATACCCCTTTCATGTTTGAAGGGTCAATAGGATCCTTGACAGATTTCAAGATACCACTAATGTTGCTTAATGGCTTGAAAGAAGTAGGAACTTGATTCTTCCTTAATATGCGAGAAATTATATCTATGGTTCCATGGATAAAGGAAAGTTGAACATTGGTGATAGGATCAAGAAGGTCACTCTTTTATCTAAAACACTAGCTAGATTTTTGGAATGCCTTGATGCCTTGGTTTTTCTTATAGAAACAAATCATTAAAACTATTAAAAATTCATTTGTTTTGTGAGCAAAACCCAAACCTTCACCCAAGCTCCCATCCTCTCACTACATCCATCCAAACAAGCTCCACCACCATGTAACTTGTAGGTCACCCCACCAAAGGTGGACACCCTTCCATTGTTCCCATCCACACAGACTCCACCACCATGTTGTTGTTGAGGTGGCCCATGGCCAACTAAATAGTGGTTGCTTGGATAAACATGGCAGAAGGAATGGGAATGTAGGTGGAGGGGTCACGCAATGCTCATTCCCAAAATACATGAAATTTTTAATATTTTTAATGTTTTCTTTCATTAATTTTTTTAATTTTAAATAGTTTGTTATCATTATTATTATTATTATTATGTATTTATATTTTTTTAAGTATGTGTTAATTTATGTTAATTTCCAATTATATTTTAAAAAAGTGTTATTGATTTAGTTTTAAAAGTGTTATTTTTTGTTATATTGTTTTATTTGTTTGTTTTTGAAAGTATTTTAGTCTCTTTTTTTTCCTTTTTCCTCTTTGTTTTTTAAATTTAATTTGAAATGTGTTTTGTTTTATTCAATAAAAATTTGGTTTTTATTTAATTAAAAAATTTAGAAATATTATGATTATGGAAAATTATTATTATATGATATTTATTATTATTATTATTTCTGAGAAATTTAAAAACACATTTATGTATTTTTTATTTTCTTTTTCTATCCATTTAATTTTTTAATGTAAATGCAACACCCTCCTCCCACATCTACCCAAGTAACCATGCTAACCGGGGTAAACATGAGATGAGAGGTTACTATGATCAAATTCAACCTCATATGTGACCTTAAGGCAGTGGAATCGATGGAATATCATACACATTCATCCAACATCATCAACAGAGCCCTCAGGAGATAATTCAGCCACTCAGACAGCTTGTCTCTAAGCCCCACTATTATTCTAGACCTCTTAGGCCATAGTCGCTCTCTTGTTTTTTAAATGTCTTCAACCTTCATTCTAATTTGATGATATCTTGAATGAAGATCTAGCTTGGTGAAGTAAATTGCTCCATGTAATTCATCCAACAATTCATTAATAATAAGAATGGAAAATTTATCTTTGATAGTGAGCTTGTTGAGCTCCCTATAATCTGGACACATATGCGATGATCCATCCTTCTTGTGCACCAATACTACTAGAGTAGAGAAAGAACTTTGACTAGGTTGAATTATACCAACCTCTAACATTTCTGCAACCATATGTTTAATTTCACTCTTTTGGACATAGGGATATATGTAAGGCTTGATGTTTGGAGGAACACTTCCTGGACTCAAATGAATAGCATCTTCATGATAATGAATAGGTGGGAGGCCATGGGGAGTCTAAAATAGCTTGGAATGATTTTCCAAAAAGTTTTCAAGATTTGGAGAAATAGATGATTTCGTTGTTTGAACATCCAGTGAGAATAATTGTGCAATTACGCCGTGTTGTTATTTCTTCAGAATCTTTGTCATGCTATTAGAGTTGATTATCTTTCTTTTTTTCCCTGTGATACCCCTTAATTCAGCTTATTCTCCTTCCCAAAAACAGTTCAAGAAAAGCTCTTGAAAATTAAAAGTTATTGTCCCCAAAGATTGTAACCATTAGACTCCTAGTACAACATCAACACCACCCATTGGTATGGAAAGCATTGGACTATTCAATACATATTCCCCCATGGTTAAGTTGATATTATGGCACTTTCTAGAGCAATTTATAGTTCCTCCATTTGCAACCATCACTTGACACTCTGATGTTGGATATAGAAAGCAATTCAATTCCTTGGTTATCTTACAATGAATAAAATTATGGGCACTACCCGAATCAATCAACACTATTACCTTTTTCTTCTTGATATATCCTTCTGCCTTGAGAGTCTTAGGAGTGGTAATTCCTGCTAATGCATCACAAGATATGGTCAAATTCATATCTTCTTTCTCAGGAGTTGGTTCTTGGTGTATATCATCCTCTTTTGATGTTTCTTGTTCCTTTCCTTCCTCCTCTTCACAATTTATGTAAAATAATTTCTTCTCAGGACACTTACGACCTTTAGTGTATTTTCTATCACAACTATAACAAATCCCTTTTGCTATTCTTTCCTCCAATTGTTGTGTTGTCAACCTTATAGGTTGTGGAAGACTAGGAGCAAAAAAACTTCCATTTTTATAGTTGTGAGTGGTAGGCTTCCTTGTTTCCATAAATTTTCTTGCCACCTATAATGCCTTCTCCAATGAATTAGGTTCCCAAAGGAAAAATTATTGTTGGATTTTATCCTTTAGAGTCCCTATGAAAACATCAATCCTATGGTCCTATAGAATATCATTTACCCTGATATTTAATTTTTGGAAGTCCTCAATGTGCTGCACTGTTGAACCCTTTTGTTTGATATTTATGAGTTGGCTAAAGAAGGTGTTTCTCTTTGTATCTTCATAATGTGTTATCATTCCTCCATAAAAATTGACCAAGTGACAAGGGTTTTATGAGAAAATATCCATCAATTCCAAACAAATTGATTGGGTTCTAAATATAAATATGCAATGTGTACCTTTAGTGTCCGTTGCATATCATAGAGATCAAAATATTTCTCCATCTATAATATCCATGTTATTGGATCCTTACCATCAAATCATATTGATATTTGGAATGTGGTTTGTATTTAACCAAACATTGGAGTCTCTAAAATCATAATTCATATTCCTTTTGTTCTTGTCATGATTTTCATTGATTATCTTGTCACCATTGGGAAGCCTTTCTTGTAGTAACCTTTTCAATTCTTCCATCTTGACATTCATCATTGCTTCCACGTCTTCTTTTAAACCATCCTTCAAACCTTCCATGTCCCTTTTTATTTTTACATCTAAACAATCCATCTTAAAATTCATCATCACTTCCAATTAATTTTTGGTTACTCTTTAAGAGAGAGAAATTTGTTGCACTTGGTCTCGTAATTTTGATATATCATGTTGAATTTCTTCCTCTTCTTCATGTGTCATAGTCGAGCTTTTTGGTTTCTCACCAGGTGTGCCCATTTTTTTTCTTTGAGTAATTTTTGAATCAAAAAATGATACATATGATTCACTATGCCCTTTGAATCACTTCAAACTGATTTTTCAAACCAAAGTTACGCAAAATTTTAAAAAATATACAAATTTTTCTTGCTTTTTAGGAGCTCTATATTGAAACTATTGTATCTCTGTAATTTCGGCTCTACAAGGTTTGAAATTTCTTCCTATGGTTTCCCTTTGAGTCTTCTTTCCAATTCCATAAGTCATACTGATATTGGATTATTCAGGATAAAGTTATCCCCAATATCCCACGATGGCCTGATTATGGACTGGTTTAGTATATTGAACTTGTAGGTAATTCCATGTGTCATTGTTACAACCTTCGAACTTGAAAATGATACAAGAAAAACTACAGTTCATGAAATTTCAGTCACTTTTTGTGACATTCAAATTCGATGCTCGTAGAGAAAGTTATGGCGAATTTCCCTAGGTCACCTATTTTAGAATGAATTCTGGACCCTGCAAAACCCCAACTTCCTTGGATCATATCTCATAAACTATAGTGAACCAAGATATGAAATTTGTACATGAAGTTCACCAAGATTTCATGTCCATGTGGTTGCAATATCAACTTCTGAAACCTCGTAGAAAAAAATTATAGTGAAAATTCCAAGATTACCTGTTTGAAGAAGCAAAATCCTAGAATCCAAAACTTTGATACCAAATGTTATAAACCATCTCACAAAAAAGAATAAAATATAGATCAATGACTTGAGAAATATCCTCTTTGATGGGGAATCCTCCTTTACATCACATAAATGAACAATTATTGGTTTATACAAATGATAAGACCTCCTTGATATATATAGAAGTCTAAGGGGTCACAATATAATTAGAGCCTACATAACAATACTAATGTAAGGGGAAAATAATAATAATAGTGGGCTTCTATGGGGCACAAGAATAACAGTACAAGGACAACATGGGAACAACAATAACAATAGGGGATACACTAGTATTATAGGGAGCTAACAAACTATATTCCATTTTACACTTAGAGCTTAAAGTTAAAAAAATGGTGTGGTGCTTTAAGGGCTTTGGCATAACACCTACATAGCACTTTAGTCTATTACATCATGCTTATTCCCTAGTTGCATTGTGTGTTATTATGAGGAACACTGGAATGTTGTAAAGGAGAAAATTGTTGTTACTGAAATTACCTCTAATGGTTTCTTTTATATGCAAATAAATCTCAGGTTTTCACTGCATAAGGTTTAATGCACCACCGTTGATTTTCATATACCTAGATGCTACAGAATTTACTCTGAAACATGCTACCTATTAGAACA
This sequence comes from Pinus taeda, assembly GCA_000404065.3. Taxonomy (NCBI): domain Eukaryota; kingdom Viridiplantae; phylum Streptophyta; class Pinopsida; order Pinales; family Pinaceae; genus Pinus; species Pinus taeda. The sequence continues at coordinate 84,889 of APFE030442691.1, read as the reverse complement.
TGACAAATGATGGTATCATATGTAAGGACCATACCATAAATCTGTGTATATACATAAGATTGTTCATGGGTTACAGCTAATTAATATAATTAGTGGATCTACAAGTTTAAACCTCCTCTACATTACAACCAACATATGGATTAACAAGGCATGGTTATTATTGCTCCTTATTTGAGAAGTCCACACTGAGAGGGCACAAGGGGTTGTATCCATGATGAAATTTGGGGTTAACATATTTAATCTCATAGTGTATGCATTACAACAACATGTTATAATGGTTTTGTATGCTAATCAAGTGAATTTTTCACATGCATAGTGTTTGCCTACGCTGGATATGTTTACATTCGAATAGTTGTAAATAACCTCAATTGCAAAATTCCTTTTTCTATAAAGTAAGATAAATTCTATGATCAATGTTAGAGTCATTGATTGTGATATATATATATATATATATAAATATATATATATATATATATATAATATAATATATAATATATATATAGAATATCTATATATATCCTGCATGTGGTATCTTATACTACATTCGTTATCGCTTGCAAAGAATATGAAGAATTTGAGGAGCTTCATTGGATGCATGAATAGATTCAAAAAAAAGGGTAGAAACAATGCTTAAAGTCACAAACCTCTAAGTGGATAGGTGAATAGGGTAAAAAAAGGTGCACCACACTATCAGCAACAAGGGTGTCAAAGTAAACAGTCAAATTTCTAGTCTCTTTACAAAGCTGGAATGCCGAAATATCTCCATGTAAGGTACACTTGAAATCTAATTCTGTTAAGTGGTAAATATAAATTAGTATTCCAGATCTCAAAACTAGGTACATTGACAACCAAACTTGAATTTAAATCTCCAAAATATCCGTTACAACTCGCATTTTAACCTGCATATGAACTGCAACCCCTCTATTACTACCTAGACTATTGTTGTCTAGTGGTTGCCAAGGATATGTTTTTCGCTTCCCTTAAAATACTTTGAGACAAAATGGTTGACCTTGCAAATTTAAAATATGATGTAATATATGTTTTATCATCTAGAACAAAAAGTTTCATCGTTCAAATCTCCATAATTCAATCCAACCAAAAACCAAACTTAAATAATGTGAGTCATAGAACCCATTCTCACCTAGAGAGACAGGTTCCCCTATTATTCATTTCCCCAGTTCCAAGAGGTGTGTTACAAAAACTCCTTTCTTTGAAATTCTTCTTCTTCATTTTATTGAAACTCTTATTCCTCGCTTTTTCTTTGGTCATACAACATTCTTTGTGTGTAGATTTTGGAGGCCACCTTTCAAATTAATGGAGGTGAAATGAATATTTATAGTTGGCCAAGAAGAAAACAATCATGAGATGGATAATAAAGGCATGAAAAAACATGTGGGAATGGAAAATGTAGATAGGAAATTTTACATTTAATGCATCTTAAATGTACTTAAATGTATGCCATGATTTCTGTTCTGGCAGGAAACCCAAGCAAATACCTCCAAATTCGACCTGGCAAAAAAACCCAGCAAAAACCTCCAAATTCAACCTGGCCAAAAAACCAAGCAAAGCCACCATATTCGACCTAGCTGCTGAAATAAGGGCCTTTGGGTAGAGTTTTTAATTTAAAATAGCTAAATATATTAAAAGAGTCATATAGATTCGACCTATTTAAAATGTTGTAGGAAGATATTGGATGTATTTGTTGAATGACTCTGCATCAATGACTCTGCGTTGAAGTACTCTACATCATCAGCTCTGTATCAATTAATATGATTTGAACCATCTAGGAAAGCAAAGACATCTAATTACTTATGATAGTGTGACTACCTGCCAACTTGACAACTAAACCAATTAATTACTCATACCAGCGTGACTACTTGCCGTCTTAACGACTAAAATATGAGCAAAACAAAAAACCTTAATTTTTATAAATTATTTGATGCAAAAAATATCCTATGAGATCACTGTGAAATTGGAGTTACATAATGCATTGTAAGTGTTATTGCAATTGGAAAATAATCGTGTTAATTCTAATTTTATTGAGGGTGGGCATGGATTATCAAGTGCTTCAAAATGGAAAAACATAATCCATGAGACAAAAATTATGTTCGAACGTCAAGCCCCCTTTCTCTATGACTTTAATATTCTGACCATAATTTTAACACACGTAAAATGGGGCTTACAAATGATTTTTGTGATTTTGTATCATTATGGTTAATTGTCATAACATTCTAAATAATGGATCTATCGATATATTAAATGTGACTCTCCAAAAAGTTAATAGGGATAATTTGATTTTTCTAAAGTGAAATTGGTTTAATATCCTATGAAAATTGTACCCTACTTATGAAGATCAGAGGAGAAAAATCACTCCAGAAAAAATGGTCTAGGTGATTGATTCTAGGGTTTATCTGCTACGCCTCTCTTGCGTAGATGTCACCGCTTGCCATGAGTTGGAATTACACTATTGGGGAAGGGCCAAACAATGGAGACTAGTTCTTCTGTTATCTCGACGCAAACGACAATGGGGACCTTTGAGATATGTCTAAGGAAGAACAGTGTTTGGCTCAAAAATGAAGGTGTGGCAAGTTGAAAATGGGATCTAGATGTCTTGAGAGCAATGCATCAGATTTTCCAACAAAGGGTTGCCACCGTTGTGCCCAACCTTTTTTCCACAACCGCAGTTCTGTTGCCATGGATTGGTAAATGGTGGTATGGCACCTCTGTGTGTGGTGGCTATTTTCTTCAATCGCTAGAGTATGTTTCCATTTATGTTCATGATATTGATTCTAGCTCATTCGATGACCACGACCATGGAGGGTTTTCCTATGGTTTAAAGATTGAGTTCGATAATCATCGATGTCAGATTTACGAGACCAAATATTTATGTTTTAGATGCATATTGAACACTTCATAGACCATGTAGCAGATCCACCAAAGTGTTAGACTGATTTCGTAGTCCTCCTCTGTACAAGACTCAATCTATGCTTTCTACCTCCTTTCTTGGTAGAACCCGATGAAGAAAAAAATGAGGGTCTCCCGAGGTCGATGAAATATGGGTGAGAGGCATTTTTTATTCCCAACAAGTGTCCATCAAAGAAAAGTGAGAAAGCACTTATCATGGGAAAATGTGCAGTATTCCAAATTTTCGCTCAAACCCCATTTGGAATATCGATCCTCATGGGGGTCAAAAAATGATTTCTTGGTATGATAATTGAAAAGAGAGATCCATAACAAATCACGTATTCCAGTGGAGGCACAAAGTTTGATCTATGTCGGTAGATCTATGAAGGATGACCAACAACTATAGGACTATGGCGTAGATAGGAACTCCACAATCATCATTAACCTAAAGTTGCGGGGAGTCTTGCCTAGACTAATTTATGGATCTACTTCCTTTAAAGACGCTCTTAAAGGTAAATATGTTGCATTAGGTAAATATGAACAGACTCTGGAGCCTATATTGTGGAGCAAATAAAACAAATCCTGACAATGACAGTAGATCTAGCATAGGCAACTAATCTTCATGCAACCTATCAATCCCAGGCAATTACTTGAAGGTTTAATGGTTTTTGCCAAAACCTTTGGATCTCTTTCAATGGATTTTTATGACTTGGACACCAAACTGTGAGGTTCATTTATGGTCCAAGGGTTTCCTCATAGTTAAATTTGAATCATCAGAGACCAGAGAGTATGTTATACAAGAGGTCCCATGGTTTTGGGGTAATGTAGGACTATTTACCACTCCATGGTTCCCATATTTTGATGCCAACCCAATGGTGGTCTCAAAAATGCCAGTGTGGGTAAGATTTCATAATTTAGCCCTTCATTTATGGCATCCAAAAGTCCTCAAAGGAATTGGTAACCTATTGGGAAGATACGTCAAGATGGGTACACAAAGAACAAAAGGAGCAATATATACTTTTTCCCGAACTTGTGTAGAGGTGGACCTCAACAAAGGACTTCTTGATCATATTCTTCTACAACACAACAATGATTGTTGGACCCAATTCTTAAATTATGTGAATACAACATTCAGGTGTCACTTTTGTCTACAAACTAGACATTTACAAAACTCATGTCCTTTGACAAAGAAAGATCCTAGAAAGAAAAAGAAACCAACCAAGAAGCCTAAGGGATGGCAATTCTCAGCAGAACAACCAAATGAGGAAGAGCAAGAGGATCCCATCACTGAGGATAACTCAAATCCTCCAACAAACGAAGGAATCAATCAAGAAGGAATGGTGGGAGCAAGGTCACAAAATCCAGATGTAGAAGGAAATATTGATCAATAAATGCAAAAAGAGAAGGAAACCAGAGGACCCAAACGTCCTTATTCCCCTGAGAGCTCAGACTCAGATAAAGAACATTTGAGGAAAACAATAGACAATCAACTAATCATTGTAATGTCCACTCCTGATCACGGAGGATGGCGAAAAGTAGAAAATAAGAAGGGTAGAAAAGGGTGACTAAGATTTATTCCTAATTCCACCTTTCTTCTATTTGTTTGGTTTTTGGCTTTTAGGCACCAACTATTGACTGACTCTGCCTCGAAAGTTTCATGTAATTTTTAATTTTTTTAGTTTTTTCTTTTTCTTTTTGGGCATAAGTCGAAAGATTGATCTAAAGGAATGCTTATAGGCATCTGCAAAATTTTATTTTATTTTTCCTTGATTTTTAGGTTGACTAAAATTACGATTTTTATTTGGAAACAAAAATTGTGCCCTGCTTATAATAATATTATTTGGTGAAAACAAACATTCTTACTTTTTATAAATTACTTGATATAAAAAATATCCTAAATTTTTGGTAGAGAATTCTAGCGCACTTAAGAGAACCATGTTGAAGGAACAAGGAAATGTGAGTCCATAACTTCCGGAGTTAGTAGGATGCGAATAAGATTAGGAGATGGGTGGGTTACCTTATGAAAATCTTTAATTCACACCCTGGGCAAAGAAAAAACCATCCCTATAAACTAGATTATTATGAGCCATACTTGGCATTTAGGTATCCACTGCAAAGGAAACATGTCTAAAATTACCTAATAGTGGAAGAGGTCGAGTTCATCATGAAATGATAGATGAGTAAGAATATACAACACATTAGAATGCCCTTCTTGATGATCGTTTACTTCTACTAGAACAATATTCACGGGTTATGCTAAACATTCTCACTCACTAACAAATACCAATCCTTTTGTTTGGTAAAGAAGTATATTTACAAGTTAATTATTTATTTAATGTGATAGTCAAAGAATCAAATTTGAATTACTAAAGAAAGTGAGTGGGTTTAATGGATATATATTTGTTTCAAGTTGAATAGATAATAGTAATAAAATTTATAATATTTTCAATTGCATGGAAAAATGAAACTTAAGTTTACTAAAGAAAGTGAGTCGGCCTAATGGATGTGTATTGGTTTCAAGATAAATAGATAATAGTAGTAGAGCGGCTAGTGCCTTCAATTGTGTAATAATGGTTGTTGGTTTTTATTAGAAGTTCAATTGTATGAGTTCATAAGGAGTAACAACATCATTTCCCCCTTCAACATTTTCATTATTGGGGGCATGGGTTTTACAAATTTTAAAACTAACCTTAGGAGTTTAATTTCCACCATTACATGGAAGAAACCAGGTAGCAAAGATTGTAAGATTTCTTATAGGATTTTTCAAATTTCAAGGGAAGAGGTCGAGGATGGGAGCCAATTGTGGAGGGAATAAATTGTGCAATGAGCCATAAAAAATCGATCGACTCTCGCACATTCTTAAAAGTAGCATTCCTCTTTTGAGAAGATCATCCTTCTATTCAACATTAAAATTTGTCCCGACTTAAATTCAACATAGCTTGAGGCAAAGAAACATCTAAAATTTTGATGTATATAAATCTTGTATTACACCTACTCATAAATATAAATTAAATCTATTTCAATAGATTTTTTCTTTAACTTTAAATACAACTCAATTCATTTCATTATAGTAAATTAGATATTATATTATTAATGAAATTAATCTAAAAATATTAAAATATATATTATATTACTTTTATATTATATAGTATTTCTCTTCTTAAGGTATAAATCAAATCAACTCACCCTGCAATACAAAATTTATACATAAATAATATATTAACATTTATTATATTATATTATTTCATAATATATATATAATATATTATATATGTTATTATATAATTAAATTGTAACCATAAGAATTTATATTTATAATTTATTTTAAAAACAAATGACAAATGCATTAATTATTATTATTATTTTATAATTTATTAGTTTATAATATTATCATACTTTGATAGCAGCGGACTCTAGAAATCCTAAGATTCTTCAACTGCTCGGGATTGTTGGCATTTTGTGCATTCTACCATACTGATGGATACTCTGTCTATCATATTGTATTGAACTTTCAAATGGTATGCATAATCAAAGGATGCATTGCTTTGTCGAGTCTTAGATTTGCATACTTAACACATATAATATAGTTGTACGTGCACAATAAATACGATTTTTAAAATATTTATTAACGTTTTAATTGAATAAAATAAATAAATATGATGTTATTAGCTTATATTGGTTCGGAGATATTCAAATTGTAAAGTTAGACATTTTTGGGTTGAGTTTCAAATTTACTCCATTCTTAAATTTATAGTGATTTGCAAATATATTGCAATGTTCAGATACTTTCAACTTTTTTGGCTAGAAAAACATATATAATTTATTCAATTCTTAAAGCATAGTTGATATATATCATTTAAATTGTCTATATAGAAATAGATATTTCTTATTCTATCGATCATTGATTTCTCATTAAGGCTATTTTAATTCTTTCAATGCATTAAAGATACTAATAACATGGACAATATGACTCAAAAATAAAATATTTCAATGCATATGTTGAGTAAAGAACAATTATGTATTATATAACAATTGAACTTTAGAATTCTTTTATGCATAAAACATTTTATTGGAGTGTGGCTAAAAAGGAATGAGATGTGTAATTCTTTCTATGTTTACTATGAAGTTCACTTATATATAAGAGACCCTCATAGATCTATCTTAATTCGATATTTATCAAGCGTCCAAAAAGGATCAATTTTTTAGAGATTTAAACATGTCTTAAAATGCTAAACTTAAAAAAATATATGCAGCTCAAATAATTTGATCTCACCTTACACTTGATAAATAGAAAGTTAAAATAAATATATGCAAGCTTGTATTTTTCAATCTTTCAACTTCATAAAAATTACAATTTTCACTTGCATTATCTACCAATATTAACCCATACATTCAAGCCATAAATATAGTATAATTATTTTTATAGCAATAACGTAGATATATTTATGTATAACCCGTACATTCAAACCACAAATATGTTGTTATTCTAGTTTAATCACATCAATAATGTAGATATATATTTATATTACTAACTCTGTTATATTGACGTTAGCCCTAACTTAAAAAAAAAAAAAAATTAAAAAAATACTACATTAGATTCTTATCTCATAATTGACATCGATCTACCAAATTGACTTGGCATAAAGTCCAAAATTAATGTCTTTGTAATGTTTATAACATGGGTATATCTATGTGTCGATATTTCAATGTTAACTTCAGCAATGAAAAATAAAATATTGATACCTTATGATTGAGCTTCTTCAACTTATTTTGCATTTCTTAAATGCATATTAAAATTTCCTCGTAGGTTTATGAGCAGTCGACCAACACATTTTATATTATTGTTTTTAGCTACTGATATAAGTCAATAGTATGCATATAATTCATTTCCTAGGTTTTGGTGTTTCTAAAACCCAACTTCCTACCTTTTTCTTGGCTTGAGCATCCAATATCAATAATCTTTCTATGCTTGCCTCTCTTTCCGCATTTTGAATTTATCTTCTCACATCAAGGGAGTGGATTGCACAAATATTGCTACAGAACATTCAACTATGTATTGTGCCCTTGAATTTGGAGGGTTCTTAGACCTCCTCACATAGTGACCCTCCAAACTAATAATAGGTGGCATAGTGACACAAAATATGGAAGAGATAGTTAGATTGAAACCTAACAAGACTAAGGTAGTATCACTATAGGGAGAAACACTCTAGAACCACAATGACACCTATAGAATAACTCAAGCCAAGATAGAGAACTAAGGATGACCTTGAACTGCAATCCAAAAGGAAAAGGTGGTGAGAAATTCTGCTAAAAATGGAGTAAAAACCACACCTTCTCTTTTGAAATCAAACTAAAAGTCGAATCTTGCCAAAGGTCCCACACCTTGTGGAAAATGGTTAGTGAAATATGATACAACAACAAACCTAAGCATTGTAACAAAGGCATAAAGTTTAAATAATAGGTCCACATGCTAGAAAAGGAGTAGACCTCTAGAAAAATAAAGTTACTAGTAATAGACTTGAAATAATAATGTGCACCACGTGCTCCCCTATGAGTTGAACTTGAGTGTAGAATAAGGGAATTATTTGACCAATTTTCCACCTGAATCCTATTGCTGGTCACCAAAAATTGAGATTGTAACCAAATCCCACAAGGGAACACGAACCTCCTTAATGAGCACTAGAAACATCAAACTTCCATGGGACAAAACATTGTAATACAAGCTCCCAATGCAAAAAATATTCCCCTAGCTAGGAAAATATTTGTTTTCAAAGAATTTAAAATTCTCCGAGAACAAAAAACCTAGGAAAGGTGATTGCTCAAAGAGAAATTGTGTCTAAATACAAATAGTTTCCTAACAAAAATCCTTTGTATAATGCAAAGTATCCATACTCACACCCTTTTCCTTGCCATGAGAGATATGTTATGTCTCTTTCTTGAATAATGATCATTCTTGATGGGAGAGACCATCAAACACATCATCAAGATAAAACATAGTGCAAAAATAAACCTTAATACATGTGCATGAACCATCTTCATATATAATTTCCATGTAGGTTGATCATATATCCCCACCTCCGTCAACTATTACCTCACTTAATCACTGGTTGTACCCCCATTTATGAGCACCCGCACTAGGAGTTAAATAACACATTTGTTAAATAGTTGATTTAGTATTGAATAAATATCCATCGTACGTAAAATTTATGCGAGAAATATGTTAGTATGTTTGGAAATGGTTCACTAACAAATAATTTTAAGTCAATTTTTTGTTTTCCATTTGTTTCAACATTTTGTATATGATTCTTGCTTGATTTTACATCTAGTTCAATCCAATAATATATAGGTAAGGTATGGATCTTTTGATATGAATTAAAAAATAAATTAACTAACAAGTTATGAATTTAACATATATTAATTTTATGTTTAAATAAAATTATCAAAAAATATAATATTAAAAATTAATTCTCCCGGATCTAAGTGTTTTCTTGATGGTGGATCCTTGTAAGAGTGGCCAGGACAAAATTCATCCCTAAAATGATTGGGGCCTCCAAGTACAACCATGTCTCTCTCTAGGTGATAGATGCACGAGTTATTACAAATTGTCTAGCGCATTCCTTCATCATGTACTTTGTGATCTACCTCACAAACTTATTTAATGTGCCAATTAATGCTTATGTCCCTACTCATGTCCCAACCTTTTGGTCTCCCCCTACATTCCTTCATGCAAATTTTAGCAGTTGATAGGCACAAACACTCCTTCGCTCTCCTTGTCATTGTTTCCAGAGATCACTGCACGGGGTTCATTGATTCTCAGTCTACCAACATGGAAAGAGAGATAGGAAGAGCAAGACAAGGGGGTGGGGTCAAATTTCCTAGGAATTCACCTCACATTCCCTTGATTGAGGATGCCATGGAGTTATTCAACTTAGATGTTCATATCCATATCCATTGTAGGGTGGCTTCCTTGGAGGTTGAGGAATGAAGAATTTTGGGTGGACACTAGGTTTTTCTTAATTTGTTGGCATGCCATCTTTGGACTATGGAGTTAGCTAGAGAAGGTATTGAAAGGAGGATGGTAGAAAAAAATGCTCAAATCAGTAGAACTCATCTCTCATTACATAGTCTCTACAGATTCATTGGTATAGAATTCCTGCCTGCTCTTGTATCCTCGACGTCCTCCAGATCCTTGGAATGTTCAGAGGATAGAAATTCTACCCACCAACCTCATTCCCCTCCTCTCCTCGATCTCCCAATAGGAAAAGTAAAAGACATAGGAATTGTGGTCAAAGGTTCTCCAAGCCATAAGCCTAAAGAAAAGGTGTGAAAATTCAAGTAGCCCCCACCAATGACACCCATATTTCCACTGAAAATATCTCTCAGCGAGACATAAGTTATTATGGATGCCTCATTGTTGGGAAAAGGTGGATGTCAAATTCTCCAAGCAATGCAAGCATCGACAAAGGAGTAATAAAAAAGCACAACAAGTTCCATCTGGCTCTAAGGGAAAGTAATAAACCTGAATAGGTTTTCTATTTAGTTTGATTTATTTTTGTTCCTCTTTAGCTCACTACATGGCTCTAGTTTTGATGGCCACTCCTGTAGGAATCTCAACAAATTTGTAAGACCTCTATTATCTTTGAGGGGCCATCAAAACTATATGGGCCACATCTAGATCTAGTCATTTTGGTCTCGACTCCAAGCCTCACAGTGACTATGATTTTATTCTATGTAACATATTTTTGCTAATATAAAGTTTCTTACTTGCTTACAATTTTTTTTATTAAAATATTTATATTTTATTTTACTAGAAGAAAGTAGTGTAGAATAAATATTTTTAATATAACATTAATTCTTAATATTTTTAAAGGAACCCGGATGCGGGTGTTATCAACACGTAAGCATGATTGGACAGCCCAAGACGGCAGCTTGCAAGTGCTCCAGCAGATCCAGGCGGCTCAGAGCACATGAGGGACGGGCATTCAAAGCCCTTAATTATTGTGGACAGTGAAGGATAGTAATGGCACTGCGCAGAGGCATTAATGCACAGGGGGAATGTTGGTCTGGTTTGGAGGACTGTGCGCACCGCTTAAAGGACATGGAACAGGTTATAATTTACATTCAGGAGCACCTCATCTGGCTCAGTAGAGGGCGCACCAGGGAAAAGATCAGAGCTCGGAAGTCTTTCCGAGTCAGGTCCCTGCATCCTAATTCTGGTTTAAGATGGGTGAAAGAATCACGTAAGTCTGTCTATGCTCCTTTTCAATTTCCTCTTTGGCTCTTCACAGTCAATTCCTCTTCATCTTAGTTTATTTTATGGTTGGGTACCTGGCTTAGACGTCTTGGGCTGCCTACTTCAAATTGGCCTCCTCACTCTTATAACCTGTGTTTGCTCAGCCTGCACCTTAATTTGACAATGTCGCGTCTTAGAGGCACCCCCCGAAGAGGCAGTAACACTGGTTCCAGGGGTTGTTCCTGTAGCAGAGGCGGCTCTATTCCACACAGTGTCGCTCCATTAACCTCTGTGCCGCCTCCCTCACCGCCATCTGATAATTCTGGCCCATCCATAGCCCCTGTTGCGCCCTCCTCTCCGGCTTCGAACAATTCAGGCATTTCCCTGAACAGCTCCTTCCACTCGGCGTGTTTTCAATTCAGGAGCCGGCTTAATAAGCCACTCATTTCAGCCTTAGTGACTGTGATCTTTGAGGAAGAAGAGGAGCAGATCAGCTCGGACAATCCTTCCACGGATCCTTCGAGTGCCCGGGTGCCCAGCAACAGTCCAGGCAGCCCATCGGGGGTGGTCCTCAATGACCCAGAACAGAAGGAATTGGAGAACCAGACCTTGTCTGCTCAGGAGCCCGTTATTGACAGCGAGCCAACGCGTTTTAGCAACATCCTCCATCTGGTTCTCCCACCAGGCAGAAGCGCAACGGATGTTGAGGATAATGTAATGGTGGAATGGGTCAATTTAACTCCAAACAAGGAATTCGGCTTGCCTCCGCAGGATTAAGCTCGCCAAGCCTTCCGGCGCGCTTCAGAAAGTTCAACATTTTTGTTGAGGTCGGCGTCTAGGTGTCTTTCTGTTGGGACTATGTCCAGGTGTCTGTTTGTTTAGTCTATATCCAGGTGTCTGTCTGATTATGTCTATGTCCAGGTGTCTGTATGTGTCCAGGTGTCTATATATGCTGTTCACAAGGAATATGTCCAGATGTTTTGGCAAGAAGTCCACAAGGAGAATGTCAGTAGCATTTTACAATTTTTTGTAACAGTTTTAAGTCAGAGAAACCTTTTTTGTAAATGCCAGAAAGCAGAATGCTGGCAAGAATTTTTGCTAGAGGGCAAGTGGCTACCCCCTCAGAGGTTAAACCCTCTATGTAAATAATTTTCCTTTTATTTAATAGAATAGTCTTTATCTAGAAAAAAAAAAAAAAATTAAAGGAAAAAGTATAAAAAATTAAAATTAAAATTATATTTTATATATATTTCTAAACATATATTTTTAGCTTACTATTATTATTATTAAGTAATAAAAACCTACTCTAATATTAACAAATTATATAAATTTTGTACTTTTAATTTTTAAATAAACTTTAATTGATCTCATATTAATACCCTTTCACCTTCTTTAGCTTTTTCAAGTGTCATTTTCACTTTTTTCTTACTATCCCAAGTGTCATTTTTTATTCTGTCCGCTCCTATATGTGTCGCACCTTCACACGTCATTGGAGGCAGCTCTAGCACATTCTTATGCATTAAATGATCCTACATATCATAAGAATATGTGTCATACAAATTCCTATAGCTTAGCACACTTTCTAGTCGCAGTCAATGCTTCTATTGCGATTTGTGTTTTAAGTGTCGCAATGCTACATTTCAACTATCGCACTTAGAAGTAAGTGTTTATTTGTTGTCATTTCAAGGCGTGATTGTTGATTGTGAGTCTTATGCATTCCCCTTTTTTGTATTGATGAAATTCATGTGTATGATCTATGTTTGAGTCTCCTTTTAATGCTTTTCCCTCTTTAACTCTATTGATCCCACACATAGCCATTTTGGAGCTCTTCTTCATCCTCTTGTCAGGTGAAAGTTACGAAATCATTAATATTTCGCCAGGTGATCAACATTTCCTATGCATGAACCTCATTGATAAAATCCTACCCTCTCAACTTATGTACTAGGCCTTTCTCATGGAAAATTCCTCATCCTCATCATCAACATCAACATGATGTCATTCCTTCCTTGCATGAACTAGGGTTTCTTCTTTCAGCAGAAACGTCAGCTCTAAGGATTTATCTACAAACCTTAGGTTTTCACATCCAAGACTTCAAATATTATAGAATTTACAAATTCTATTTTTATAAGACTCATTTTACACCTTTTGAAAGTCCAAGAAACAAAAGATATGCACATATATGAAAGTTGTGCATATATGGAAGATGCACATACCTTTCGTATATGCACATCTTCTATATATGTGAATATATTTTGTATATGCACATATCTTTTGTATATGTGAAACTTCTGTATATACACATATATAGAAGTTTCACATATATAGAAGTTGTGCGCAAATTCCGTAACTTGCATATACGACAATCTCCAGATATGCACAACTTTCGTATATGCATATCTATTGTATATGCACAGCTTTCAAAAATGCACATTTACAAAACAAATGCACATATGCGGAAGATATGTGCATATACGAAATATGTGCACATATTTTGTATCGCATATCTTCCATATATGCACAACTTCCATATATGTGCATGTCTTTTGTATATGCAAAACTTTTATATGTGTGCATATACGCAAGCGCATATAAAGAGCAAGTGCATATACAGAGGTTGCACATATACAAAGGTTGTGTATATACAGAGGTTGAAGTTGTGAAAATATTTTGTATATGCATAGCTTCCATATATGCATGTATGGAAGTTGCGCATGTACGGTAAATGCACATATATAGAAGATGTGCATATATAGAATATGCACATATACATAATTTAAGTGCAACTTCAGCCACTGTATATATTCAACCTCCATATATCCACAATTTTCATATATGCGTAATTTTTGTATATGTGCAACTTTTGTATATGCGCATCTAAGGAAGGTATGTGCATATATGAAAGTTACACCTATACAGAGGTTGAAATTTTGCACAACTTCCACATATGTGCATATATTTTCTATATGCACAACTTCTCTATATGTGCATATATTTTTTATATGCACAACTTCTCTATATGCGCATATCTTCTATATATGTGCAAATTTTGTATATGCACATAGCTTCCATATATGTGCAACTTTAGTATATGCACATATATGGAATTTTTTTATATACAGAAGCATTATGCAACTTCTGTAATATGCATATAAGACAACCTCGATGTATGCATAACTTTCATATATGCGCACATCTTCTATATATGCCCAACTTCTGTATATGTGCATATCTTCCATATATATGTAGCTTCTGTATATGTGTATCAACCGTATATGTGCAACTTCTGTGTATTCACATCGCTTTTGTATATGTTTAACTTCCTTAAGTGTGCACATCTTTGTATATGTGTGTCTATCGTATATGTGTAACTTCCATATATGCACATATATGGAAGATATCTGCATATGGAAGATGTTATTATACATATGATATGTGCGTATACGAAAGTTGCGCAAATACGAAATATATGCACATATACAGAAATTGTGTATATATGGAGGTTGAAGTTGTGCATATGTATGTGAATATACGAAAGATATGAGCATATACGAAAGTTGCACATACATAGAAGATATGTGCATATACAAAAGTTACACATATATGGAAGATATGCGCGTATACAGAATATGTGCATATACATAAGTTGCACAACTTTTATATATATGCATATTTTGTATCACATATCTTCCATATATGCACAAATTTTGTATATATGAAACTTCAATATATGCACATATATGGAAGTTGTGTATACGGAGGTTGTGCATACATGAAAATCATGCATATATTGAAGTTGTGAATACAAAATTTCTGCATACACAAAAATTATGCACATATGAAAGTTAAGCATATTGAGAAGATTTACTTGAAAATTGTTTATGAATTAGTTGAATCACATATCCTTCTCTACTCCTTGAGCACTAAGTCGTTTTCAGTGCCAGGGAAATTACTAAGAACATATGGTAAGGGAGGCCTATCTGAAATTTCCCTTTGTGGCTCTTAACATAGAATGAATGCCTTCCATGTGCGACATGTAGATGGAACATCCTACATATTAAACATGTGGACCTAGAGTTGACATCGTGGCATTGATTAAGAGTCTTATTTTATACATGTTTCTTCACAGAACAAAACAAACTTACTTGGTCTTAGGTCATGGTCCTAGGTCCAGAAGGTAGGATTTCATCAATGAGGCTCATGCACAGGAAGTTCTCATCACCTGGTGAAATATTTATGATTTCATAACTTGCACCTAATAAGAGGATGAAGAAGAGCTCCAAAATGGCAAAGTGTGGGACTACTAGAGTAAGAAAGGGAAAAACATTCGAACGAGGCTCAAACATAAATCATACACATGAATTTCATCAATAAAAACCAATGAAATTCACAACACTCACAACCAACAACTACACCTTGAAACGAAAACAAAGAAAAACTTATTTCTAAGTGCGATAGTTGAAACGTAGCATCACAATGCTTAAAACACAAGTTGCGACAAAAGCACCGACTACAGCCATAAAGCATCCTAAGTTATAGGAATGTGTATAGCACACATTCTTATGATACATATGATCATCTAATGCAAAAAAATGTTCTAGAGTTGCCTCCAGTGATACACGAAGGTGCGACACATATAGAAGAGGACATAATCAAAAGCGACACTTGGGACAGTTAGAAAAAGTGAAAATGACACTTACAAAAGTTAAAGAAGGTGAAAGGGTATTAATATGAGATCAATTAAAATTTATTTAAAAGTTAAAAGTACAAAAATTATATAATTTCTTAATATTATAGGGTGGTTGTAGCCGCTACAACAATTTTTAAGAAAAAATTATACAAAATTAATATTTAATTTTGTATAATTTTTCCTTTAAAAATTGTTGTAGCGGCTACAACCACCCTCCAAAATTTTGGCTCACATGCAAATTTTGGAGCCTACCTTGGATCCTGCGATCGATCATCCTTGGTTGGTTATTGATAAGTTGATGATTTCAAGATCCCCTCGTTGATCCTAAGAGTTGTTTGTGTTCTCATATTTATACAGCATGTGTCATTTTTGGGCATAGGGATTGTTGTTTGTCATGCAAAGGAAATGTTGTTTTGCTTCAAGGGAAACCATGTGTGCATGAGTGGCTGTCATCATATAGACATGTTTCACGCACACTTCATGCACTTTTGTCACGAAGGTTGTTGCATCAAGAAAAGTATGTCTTATGTATTATGGATGGTCTATGTTTGTGTCACTAATTGTTTGTGTGCGATCACAATCAAGTCCCATCAATGTTTACATATGTTTCATTGATCTCACACTTAGCCATCTTTCTGAGAAACCTAGCCTCATCCAGCTTCCCAGAAATGTGTGCTTTGTTGCTGCAACCATCGAGCTTCCTCCCTTGCATGTTGAAACACCACATTGTGTAGAGACACTAACCTGCCTTGCCTTCTAAAACCTCGTAGCCCGTAGAGGCACCAACTTCCCTTGCCTACTGAAACCCCACAACCTGCAAAGACCCCAACTAGCACTACACTCTTGAAATGCATAGAGAAGTCCAACTACACTACACTCAGAAATTGCGCAGAGGTGTTCTCTTAGGACCCCCATCCCACAACAGTGTCATGTGCCTCAAAACTACACAATGTTGTCCAAGATGCCCTGTCTATATTGCATGCAGAAACTACATAGACAGGCCTCCTAGGGCCTCATTCCGGCAGCAGTCACTGTCCACTGGAATTGCGCAGATCTACCTCTCAGTGACTATAGTAAAAGATGACATGATGAAACTGCTTCCAAGGAGTTGAGGAGAAGGAAAAAGGAACCAAGTAATGGAAAATATCAGGACCACATGCAAACTCCGTCAGATGCATGATCATCTTGAGGGTAAGTATCATAAGTAAAGAATGCCTTTTGCAGTACACCTCTTAGCTGAGTTTGCAGGAATTCTTGTCACTTTCATATCATCTTATCCTCGGTAAAATGCATGTGCGCAAACATGAAAAGTCATTTTATGTCTTTCTTCTACATGTCTTGCTTCTTTTTCAATTATTTGATCAACTGTCGTCTTCGTCACATTGATTGTTATGCCTTTCTTGTGACCTCATTCTGGTGATGTTGAAGGTTGTGTTTGAGTTGTGCTCGTAATGTAAACATCTATCACACTCACACACAATTTTGTAAGCACTATCATGCAAGTGTCATCACGGTCGTTCAACAATCTATAACAAGTGTTGCGCTTGTCGCTCGCACCTGTCAATTAGTCACACTGAGTGTATGTTGTCTTGATGGTTCGAGGTGTCTTTTCAACAAGTCATGTTGAGTGTGTGTTCGCAAGGTCAGGCATATATGAAGTCACTCATTCACACACTTGGTAATTTTGTTGAAACTTTGTTGACTGAACCAACCTCTAACAGCGAAACCTCCACTGAGCTGCATTGCACAGTCTCAGCTCTCAGTGGTCATGTACTACTGCCCAGAATTATGTAGAGCTTGAGGTTGCCTCCTAGGCATTCTGCGCTGCGCAATCCTGGAGGCTTGATGGTTTTGCTTGCGGGCAAAGCAAATTGAGATGGCTTATGAAGAGCATCGAAGACTTCACACACCTTTCCATGAAGAGGTGAAGCTATCATACACCAAGAGCACACTCATCACTCAGCAGGGCTACATATCGACATGGATACCACCATCAGCATGAACATACTATCACTGTCATGTCGAGTCATGTCATGATTCATCTCTACCACATCACTACTATGGACCATACTATTGTAATAAATGTAATGTAACGTGGAAGTCCAAGAGACCCACATGAAGAGTCATGTAAAGTTGAAAAGACATGTAAGTAAGACAGTCATGAGGGAAGTTGAACAGTCACAAGGGCGAGTTTCACCCTTGGCTATATATACCCCTTATTTGTACATGCAAAAGACTTTACAACTTGGCTCCTTCCACACAACCTTGAGAGTCTATAATATTTTCTTTGAGGAGTGAGTAGTGGCTCCAATGCCCCATTATCAGAGTTAGTGATGTAATGGTGTACATATGTGTCTTTGAACTATAGCTTAATTTAGAAGCATGTTAACATGCCAACATTTTTTCACACATGTATTGTATTCGTTTGTAAGACTATTCTTTGGATTCTTGTACTGCATGTTTATTTTACTTGTATTAAGACAGTTGAACTATTTCAGCTGGTTTAGTACATATGATATTGGAAATGTGTTGTATTAGTTGCTAATGCTATCTCACCCATGTGGGCTATCCCATCGGACACTCGAAAGATTCATTCTTGTAAACTTGTTATAACACCCGTCGAACTTGTGTGGACTATTCTGATGGGTGTTGTACGTGCTATCTGTTCACCTTGTGTTTGTGACTGTCACATCCATGTGGACTACTCCACTAAAAGCTACGCATGTCATGTTGTGTTGTCTATCTCTAGTAGAGGTGGGACTATTCCCTTTCAACCCGAGACTCACTTTCACCCTCTCCCTCTACAGTGAAAGAAATTTGACACAAGAGGCACTAAGCACTCACCAGGCATGCAAACCTCATTGTTTGAAGACTAAGAAAACCACTCTCACATGTTAGCGAGCAAGAGCTAAGGCATATCTTGAAGATAATGGCAACTGGGCCATCGTACCAGATGGGACTCCTACACCAAATGGTGTGAGCTCTAGTTGGGACTTCATACAGGGGACATCCCCTGAATGTTGGTGGGTCTAGCACCGTCAACATTTTTGGCACTAGAAGGAGGGCCAAATGACAAGCTAAGCCCTCACAATATGTTTTGAATCTTCACACATCTATCATGGAGTTTGTTATAGTTCTCCCTCCGAAATGTTTGTCCAATGAACATATCTTTCACGTCGAGAGGGATTTTTGGGATGAATTGTCAGAAATCATGTATAATGGTGAAGGAAAAGTGGTCTAGCTTGAGCACTTAGATGACTTCCATGCACTCATGGAGAACGTGGAAGGTTTTAATGAAAGAGGTATGTTCGATGCTAGCACACACACTTCGCAACTACTCATTGCAATGGTGTAGCATACTACCTCTTAACTTCGTGCACTCATTCAAGCAGTTCAGTGATCTAATAGAGTCTATTTTTCACCATTTCGATCTTGAAGCACTTGATAAAAAAATGTTACAACAACAGAAGGCCCCATAGGATTCTCTAGAGGAATTTTGGGGGTGCTTCCATCTACTCATGTTTAAAGCTCTGAAAAGTGAGATGAAATGTCAATATCACATGGACATATTTGAATATTGCCTTCACAAATCAATCTATCCTAATGAGAAGAAAAAGTTCAAACCCCACTCAGCATTACTTTGATGATGGAGTTGCGTGACCACAAGCAGACACAGTTGTTGTCACAAGTGACTATCCTCCTTCCCCTCATCAAATAGCTCCACCCCCACAAAGTGATGTGGGAGAACATGCACACATGTCTATTCAACTGTCACATCCTCGTACCCCACCTACCCTTGATATCTGTGCAGATTTGGCTTGCAAGCCTGCTCATTGTCACATGGATTTTTTCCCTCAACCTCTGTCCGTGTGTTCCATTGATCCTCCAGATTATATTGTCTTGTGTTCTTCCATTCCAGACTCCACACGTGTTATGAGCGAGGATCGAGCTATCGAGGGAGTTGATATTATGTAGCCAACCTGCGCTATCATTCATGATGAGTGTGTGTAGGAATCTGAACATGAACCTACAGTAAAGGATGACCTCCTTTTGTTCGTGCCTCCTTTGCTTTTTCCTAACATCTCTAGTGATTCTCCTATCTCTAATTTCCCTTATGTAAATTCATGCATGGATGCACCTACTTCCGATCATTCGTAGAACACACCCAATGTCAGTTTATCATTCCATAGTGGAG
This sequence comes from Pinus taeda, assembly GCA_000404065.3. Lineage (NCBI taxonomy): Eukaryota > Viridiplantae > Streptophyta > Pinopsida > Pinales > Pinaceae > Pinus > Pinus taeda. The sequence goes on along the minus strand of APFE030442691.1, from coordinate 64,870 downwards.
AAAAAAAATATTTTATTGAGAATCCAATTGAATTTTCATCTACTTTTTCCAGAAATACAGAGGGTGAACATCCTTATTTCTCATCTACCCCTCTCCATGATTCATCAAATCATGAGGATGTCGACGAACATCCCAAATTTTCTGATCATGGTTGTCATGATCTCTATACTTCTTCATTTGATCATAATGTTGATTCACTCGTGGTTAATATATCTAAGCCACTAATATCTGTTAATCTATCTATTGACGGAGTGGAAACCCTGCAGACTGTCGAGGCACTTCAACTTGGGCTGATGGTTATGTCAGGCCCTCACTGTCCTGAGTTTATTTCGACTTCCAATCAAAAAATTTGTGAAACACCCAAGGCTCCTCATCACTCATCTATCTGCACTAAGGATCAATCCAACACATAGTTTTCTCTTCCTCCACCAGAATCACATGATCCCATCTCTTATGCACTGGAGTAATCATTCACAGCAAGCACACTTGCAAGGCATAAGTTGTCTCTTTTTCTCATGTTTTCTTATCTGTGACAATCAAGAGAGTTCATATGTTTGTCATATGTATGCAGTGTGTCATAGCAACATGGTAAGTCCATAGAGTGTTTGTCTTGTGCTTTCACTCTTTTCTTCTTTGTGGACGTGTTTAAACTCAGAGTGTGTTGATCTTCATTGTTATATATTTCATGTTTTTTAGTTCGCTTGACTGCACTTTTCATGAACCATGTCTTCACCAACATGGGCCAGCCAATGCGTCGCTAGCTACATTGGAAATATCACTTCATGTAAGTAGGCCCATGCATTATTTAGCATAGGAGTAGGAGTAGTATTCATTTCTTGCTTTGATTTGCTTTCTGGTTTGCATGTTTGTTTTCTTTCTTACTTGGTTTGGTTTTCTTGCTTTATTTCTTTTCTTACTTGTTTTTCTTTCGCTTTACTTCTACTTTTTTATTTTTTCTTTCTTTTCTTACTTATACCTGTAGGTTAGCCTCTCGTGAAACCGTATTTGGCTCTCGAGACAAGCTGGTCAAATCTAAGAGGACTTGTATGCTGTCAACATCTAGTTATCTTTTGTCCTCTCTATTTATGAAAAACTTGTTGTCTTCAGTCGATGATGCCTTGATGGAAAATACGTTTTGTTCAGAGTGAGTCTTTATGAAAACACAATGCTTGCACTCTAACTACTACCACCTACTCTAGTCGGTTGTTTTGGGTTAAACCTTGTCAACTCAGTTAAGTAGAGTAAGGTGAGGGGGAAAACCTAAAAAAGTATGTCAAAGTTATACATAACATACTTCTATGAAGGAACTACCTCTCTTTCTCTCAATAAGTTGGGATCCCTCTTCCATCTCTAAAATAAATAAGTGCCTACTTACAATTTTTTGAAAAAAAAATTGAAAAATGAATAAGGTGAAAGAAGAGAAAAGGTTCCTGCATAGGGAGGTGATGAAATTAACTTCGTCAAGATACTAACTAGGCTTGCTGGTAGCAGAGCGAGGCTTGGGTTCCTACGTGACTCCGACTGGGTACTGTCCAAGCCTGCTCACAGTGGAGAAACACCAGAGATGAAACTTAAACTATGATAGTAATATTACTTGTGCACCAATATACCCTCTATCCCTAATCGAAACAACTGAGTTGACTTGGCTTGGAATGTGTGTCGACCGATCAAGAGCTTGATAGGTGTTACATCTTTCAATCAAGCTAGTGTGGAAACCATGATGATCAAAGAATCAAACAATACTTCTGGAAGGGTTAGACTTTCTTTTCATGAAACAAAGTCCATTTAGATAGCTGGAGTTCTACCAATGTGTCTCCAAGTGTTGTAGTGGCTATAACCACCCTCCAAAATTTTGGCTCGCATGCAAATTTTGGAGCCTACCTTAGATCCTACAATCGATCATCCTTGGTCACTTATTATTAAGCTGGTGATGTCAAGCTCCCCTCCTCAATCGTAAGAGTTGTTTGCATTCTCATCTTTATGCAGCATGTATCATTTTTGAGCATAGGGTTTGTTGTTTTTCATGTAAATGGAATGTTGTTTTGCTTCAAGGGAAAGAATGTGTGCATGAGTGGTTTTCATCACATAGACATGTTTCACACTCACTTCACGCACTTTTGTCACGAAGGTTGTTGCATCAAGTAAAGTGTATCTTATGTATTCTAGATGGTCTACGTTGTGTCAATGAGTGTCTATGTGTGATCACAGTCAAGTCCTATCAATGTTTACATATGTTTCATTGATCTCACACTTAGCCATTTTCCTGACCAACCTAGCCTCATCCAACTTCCCAGAACTATGTGCTTTGCTTCTAAAACCAGCAAGCTTCCTACCTTTCCTACTGAAACCCTACATTGTGCAGAGGCACCAACCTCCCTTGCCTACTGAAACCCCACGTCCCATAGAGACACCAATCTCTCTTGCTTGCTGAAACCCCGCAACCCGCAGAGACCCCAGCCAACATTGCACTCTATAAATGTGCAGAGAAGCTCAGCTGCACTGAACTCATAAATTGCGTATAGGTGTCCTCCTAGGACTCCCATCCCACAACAGTTTCTTGTGCCTAAAAACTGCAAAATGTTTTCCAAGCTACCCTATCTGTCTTGTATGTATAAACTACATAGACAGGCCTCCTAGGGTCTCATTCCGGCAGCAGTCACTGTCCACTAAAATTGTGCAGATCTACCTCTCAGTGACTATAGGAAAGGGTGACATGGTGAAATCACTTCCAAGGAGTTGAAGAGAAGGACCAAGGAACCAAGTAATGGAAAAGATCAAGAACACATGCAAACTTCATCGGATGCATGATCATCTTGAGGGTAAGTATGGTAAGTAAAGAAAACCTTTCGAAGTACACTTCTTAGTTGAGTTTGCAGGACTACTTGTTCATTGGCATATCATCCTACCCTTAGTACATGCATGTGCGCAAACATGAAAAGTCATTTTATGTGTTTCTTCTACATGTCTTGCTTCCTTTTCCCTTGTTTTACTAACTGACGTCTTCGGTATGTTGATTTCTATGTCATTCTTGCAACCTTGTTATAGTGATGTTGAAGGTTCCATTTGAGTTGTGCTCGCTATGTAAACATATATCGCACTCACAGACGATGTTGTAAGCACTGCTGCACAAGTGTCATCGCAGTCATTCAACAATCAATCACAAGTGTCATGCTTGTTGCTCGCACCCATCGGTCAGTCACAATGACTGTATGTTGTCTTGATGGTTCGAGGTGTCTTTTCATAAATCATGTTGAGTGTGTGTTCGTAAGGTCAAGCATATAGGAAGTCATTCATTCACATGCTTAGTCATTTTGTTGAAACTTTGTCAACGAGACCACCCTCCAATAGCCAGACCTCTGCTGATTTGCACTACATAGTATCAACTTTCATTGATCATGTACTACTACCCAGAATTGCACTGAGCTTGAGGCTGCCTCCCAGGCAGGCTATACTGCGCAATCCTTGATTTTACCCGACTGATTGTCACCCGGAACAACATAAAATTTTCTTAGCAAACCATCTAAATTTGTGCTACCCACAAGCAAAACCATCAAGCCTCCAATTGATCAACCAGAGGGTTTGACCAGGCAGTGACACCGAACCTCACTCCTCCAAAAAATTGTGCAGAAGTTGGCAAGAAGGCCCTCCTATGCTTACTAAAGAAATTGCACAAACATGCTAGACAAACACCTGCTGCCTATCACTACGCTGCCCTAAAAAATTGTACATTTTTTCAGTCAGTCACCTTGTGTATCGACCTGCTACTCCTCCTGGAATATTCACAATTTTCATGCGTTGTGTCCCATCTTTCTAGCATCCCGCTCAGCCCAGAAACTGTGCAGGGATGTCCTACAGGTCAGCCTCCTAGATCTGCATAGTTTTGGCCAGTAGCCTCCTGTAGCACGCTGCCAGCCTCCCCAGAGAATCTTCATAGTTTTCACTGCCAGTGTCCCATTACTGTCTGCACTGTCTCAAAGAAAACATTGTGTAGATCTTCCCTCAACCGAGCCAGATCCCATAGACAATCACTGCTGACCTAGAATGTCCATCTCAGCCTCCCAATGACTTATGTGTAATTTTCATTGGCACTGCTTGGAGCCCGCATCCCAGCCTAAAATGTGCTTTGCATAGTTTTGGAGCCTTGTCCTCTCTCCTAGTTCTCCTGCACCTGAAAACGAAAGATGGTGCATCATGGTAGACTAGGAGATTTTTGGATTTGATTTCGTCTTGTCATGAGTGATTGTAGATATAGTTACATGGATGAGACATGGTGTGATGATGAACATGATGCACAAGGAGCGCATGCTAGGAGACTTGTTCACAAATGGACAGACACACGAAGCATACCAAGAAGCAAGCGAAGGAGACACATGCACATGATGAACTATCAAGAGAGAACTAAGACTATCGAAGACTTCACACACCTTGCCCTGTGGAGGTGAACCTATGATACACCAAGAGCACACACATCACTCAGCAGCGTTGCAGCTCGACATGGACACCACCATCAACATGAACATACTAGCACTATCATGTTGAGTCATGTCATGAGTCATATCAACCACATCACTACTATGGACCATACTATTATAATCAATGTAATGTAATGTGGAAGTCTAAGAGACCCACATGAAGAGTCATGTAAAGTTAAAATTCATGTAAGTCAGATAGTCATGAGGGAAGTCGAACAGTCACAAGGGTCAGTTTCACCCTTGGCTATATATACCCCTCATTTGTACATGCAAAACACTTTTCACCTCGGCTCCTCCCACATAGCCTTAAGAGTCTGTAATCTTTTATTTAAGTAGTGAGGAGTGTCTCCAATGCCCCACTATCGGGGTTAGTGATGTAATGGTGTACAGATGTGTCTCGGAACTTCAGCTTAATTCAGAAGCATGTTAACAAGCCAACACATTTTCACACATGTATTGTATTCATTTGTAAGACTATTTTTTGGATGCTTGTAATGCCTATTGCTTTAACCTGTATTAAGACAATTGAACTATTTCTGTTTTTTTAATACATATTCTATTGGAAATGTGTTTTATCACTTGCTAACGATGTCTCACTTGTGTGGGCTATCTCACCGGACACTTGATATATTCATTCTTGTAAACTTTTTATAATGCTCGTCGCACTCATGTGGACTATTCCACTGGGTGTTGTATGTGGTATCTATTCACCTTGTGTTTGTGACTGCCACATACGTGTGGACTAGTTCACTGGAAGTTGTGCATGTCATATTTTATTATGTGTCTCTAGTAGAGTTGGGACTATTCCCTTTCAACCTGAGACTCACTTTAACCATCTCCCTCTGTAGTGAAAGAACTTTGACACAAGTGGCACTAAGCACTCACCAGGCACAAGAACCTCACTTTTCGAAGACTAAGCAGACCACTCTCACATGCTAACAAGCAAGAGCTATGACATATCTTTAAGATAATGGATTCCATCGTATTGGATGGAACTCGTACATCAAATGGTGTGAGGTCTAGTTGGGACTTCATATCGAGGATATCCCCTGAATGTTGACAGGTCCGGCACTGTCAACAAAAATATAAATAATTAATGTTATATTAAAAATATTTATTCTACACTATTTTATTCTAGTAAAATAAATTATAAACATTTTAATAAAAATAATTTGTAAGCAAGTAAGAAACTTTATATTAGCAAAAATATGTTACATAGAATACAACCATAGAGTCACTATGAGGTCTGGAGCCAATACCAAAATGAGTAGAGCTATATGTGGACCATCTTGCCATGAAGGGGAAATCAGATGGCCACTCAAAGAGAATACAGGTCTTACAAATCTGTGGAGATTCCTACACGAGTGACCATCAAAACTAGAGCCATGTAGTGAGCTAAGGAGGAACAAAAACAAATGAAACTAAATAGAAAACCTATTCAAGTTTATTGCTTTCCCTTGGAGCTAGATGGAATTTGTTTTGATTTGTTTATTCCTCCTTTTCAATGCTTGCATTTCCTAGAGACTAGCCATCCACCTTTTACTCAATACTGATGCATCCATAAAAAATTATCTCTTGCTGAGAGGGATTTTCAATGGCAATATGGGTGTCATTGATGGGGGGCTACTTGAAGTTGCACACCTTTTCTTGAGGCTTATGGTTTGGAGAACCTTTGACAAGAAGACCTTTGTCTTGCAATTTTCCTGTTGGGAGATCAGGGAGAGGAGGGGAGTGACATTAGTGGGAAGAATTTCTATCCTTAGAACATTCCTAGGAACTGGAGGACACCGAGGATACAGGGATAGGTAGGAAGTTAATTATATCAATGGATCTGGAAATATTGCATAACGAGAGATGAGTTCTATTGAGTTGAGAATTTATTTTTTCCATCCTCCTTTCAACACCTTCTCTAGCTAACTCCATAGTCTAGAGATGTCGTGCCAACAAGTTTCAAACAACCTATTGTCCATCACCCAATATTCTTCATTCCTCAACCTCCAGGGAAGCCACCCTACAATGGATATGGACATGAACATCTATGTTGAATAACTCCATGTCATCGTCAATCAAGGTGTTATGAAACTAGCTCACAAAAAGATAGAAAAGATAAATGAACGCCTTAGAATCAACCTCTTCAAGGGGGAAACCTCCTTTACATTACACAAATGAACAATTCTTGGATGATACAAATGAGAAGACCTCCTTTCTATATATAGGAGTCTAAGGGGTCATAATATAATCAGAGCCGACATAACAATAATAATGTAAGGGCACAATAATAACAATATGGGGACTACATGGGCACACCAATATAATAAGGAGGTTGTAATAATAGCAATAAGGGGTTACACTAGTAGAATAGGGACCTAACATGCCCCTCTCCTTCAAAAAGTGTTGTCCTCAATGCTTGAGTGGTTCTTGATGCTTTTGTATAAATTCTTGTCCTCCTATGTGGAATATTCAGCGGGTAAGTTCTTCCACTTGATGAGATACTCTGAAATTGATCTATTTCATAGATTTTGATTTCTCGGTTCTATGACTACTTCAGGTTCTAATATGATTTTTCCTTCCTTGTCAAGTTCTCGCAATACTGTTTGAATTGGGATCTTCTGCAACTTTTGAATGAGTTCCCACTCCTTTGGGCATATGGATATATGTAAGGCCTAATGTTTGGAGGAACACTTCATTGAATCAAATGAATAACATTATCATGATCACGAATAGGTGGGAGGCATTTGGGAGTCTCAAATACCTTGGAAGGATTGTCCAAAATGTTTTGGAGATCTGGAGAAATACATGATTTCGATGTGGGATCCTCTATTGACCATAATTGTGCAATTACACCACATTGTTCTTTATTTAGAAGCTTTGTCATGCTGTTAGAGTTGATTATATTTCCAGGTTTTCCTTCGATACCCCTCAGTTCAACTTCATTTCCTTCCCAAAAAAAATTCAAGAAAAGTTCTTGAAAATTAAAAGCTATCGTACCCAACGATTGTAGCCATTGGACTCCTAGTAAAACATCAGCACCACCCATTGGAATGGAAAGAATTAGGCTATTCAATACATATTCTCCCATGGATAGCTTGATATTATGGCACTTTGCAGAGCAATTTATGGTTCCTCCACTTGCAACCATCACTTGACACTCCGGTGTTAGATATAGGAAGCAATTCAATTCCTTGGCTATCTTACAATCAATAAATTATGGGTACTGCTCGAATCAATCAACACTCTTACCCTTTTCTTCTTGATATGTCCTTCTATCTTGATAGTATGAGAAGTGGTAATTTCTTCCAATGCATTACAAGATATGGTCGGATTGATTTCTTGAGACTCGATGTGATCTTTCAATTCTTGAACATTTTTCTTCTTGATATGTCCTTCTATATTGATAGTTTGTGAGGAGTGGTAATTTTGGCCAATGCATCACAAGATATGGTCGGATTCATTTCATCTTTCTTGATGTGCTTTTCAGTTCTTGAACCTTTATCTTCTTGATATGTCCTTCTATTTCGAGAGTTTGAGGAGTGTTAATTCTTGCCAATGATTTACGAGATATGGTCAGATTCATTACTTCTTTCTCTGGGGGTTGGTTCCTGGTGTATATCCTCTTCTTTTGATGTTTCTTGATCCTTTTCTTCCTCCTCTTCACAATCAATGTAAAATAATTTCTTCTTACCACACTTATGACCTTTAATTTATTTGTTATCACAATTGTAACAAAGTCCTTTTCCTATTTTTTCTTCCAATTGTTGTGGTGTCAACCTTGTAGGTTGT